>VZSF01000757.1:48545-64453 GCA_013398295.1 Chionis minor | reverse complement strand
AAAAAAAAAAAAAAAAAAGCAATGAAACAGGAGAAGACACCCCATCAGTGGCCGGTGATCGGCATGAGGGGGACACGGAGAGGTGGACTGGGATGCTCCTGCGCGGGGAGGTGGGTCTGGGACAGGAGGAACAGGGAGGCTTTGGGGAATGGGCAATAAATTGATTTTCCTGGAGTCTTGAGTCCGCGCTCCCGTTTTCAGCGTGGCTACAATGTGCATCACAGGCGGACCTGGAGGCAGGGCTCCAAAGGGATTAGTAAAGATTTATTTTTCTTTTTCTGGAGTGAGATGAAAGGGGGGAGGGGGAGGGAGAGACGAGCAAGGAGTCCTACAGAAAGGAACTCATTAATTTTTATCTTTTCCAATGACCTTGTTTGTTTTATTCCTACTTGAAAAGCAGTTTCTTTCCTTGTGAAAGTTGGGAGATATCTGGAGACTGGGGCCAGTGAGAAAGGGAAAAGGGGGAAAAAAAAAAAAAAGGGGGCTGGATGAAGTGAAGAAACATGGAAAATAAATATGAATGGAGAAAGTGTGTGCAGACAGGTCTGGGGGTGTGGGTGGGGGATGCGGCTGCTGCTCCCGACCTCGGATGTGGCTGCTGCTCCCGACCTCGGATGTGGCTGCTGCTCCTGACCTGGGATGCGGCTGCTGCTCCACGTGAGCCATGCGGAGGGAAGCGGATGCCCACGGTGCCTTACAAGGAATTTCTCATCCTGGCTGCATTTATCACACATCAAACCAGCCCACGTGGGGAGCAGAGGCATGTGCTGTGCGGCTCTCCTGCTCCTCACCCCAGCCATCCCTGTGCACCTCCTAAAGGAATGGCTTCAGAGCCATTGCGAGAGGGATTTTACTTTTTTCTGCTCCCCCCCTTTTAATTCAGTAGGCTTTGTTTCAGGCTGGGAAGCAATGAAAGCTTCCTAACACGTGTACGCTTCCCTTTCCAGCCTGCACGGGCAGCAGGAAAGGGGGAGGTTGCCAGTGGGGGGTCACGTTGCTCATTTGGGGTGACATTTGCCCCACAGCACCCCCTTAATTTAACCCTGGCTTTGATTTTTTTTTTTTTTCCCCTTAGGGACCCCGTTCTCCAATTAGTCCCTGTACCGGGAGCGTGTGGACTGTGGAAGAAGGGTCGCTGCATCACGGATCACGCAAGGGGTGGTCCAAGGGACCACCAGTAGATCCTGTGAGTGACCCAAACACAAGGGCCAGCTCTGCCCCAACCGATGTTGCCTTTGCAGGGTTGAGAAGAGCCCCCGAAAGTCCCGTGACAGGCAATCCATGACCCCGATAGCCCCCCATGGTCACCCCATCACCTCCATAGTCCCCATGCCAGGAAGGTCCGTGGCCACCTTTGCCACCGGGTCGGTGGCTGAGCTTTGCCCTTGAATTGCAAAGACACGATGGCACGTTCTTCCACGCTGTCCCCGCCGCCACCGCCGTGTTAACAGCCTCTTCCTTTGCATTAAATTGGTGGCATTTAACCTCTGACTCCTCGTGCTGAAAAATAAAACCTAAAAACCAGGTCTCCTGAAGGCGCAAGGACAGCTGTTAAGCTGGGGGAAAAAAGCCCTCTCGCCAGCAGGCGGGGTGGCTAATTTTAGATAAAAAAACCCCAAGCCTTGCTTTCAACTGGCGGCGGCTTGGGTTGATCTTCTCGTGGTTACTCATAAATACTTATGAAAACGTTTCAATTGCTCAATTTGCATAGCTATGAAGTCTCATAAATAATTCTGGGTACGAGTATTTAATTACGTGACCTATATTGTGGAGGCTTTTCCACCGCATTTATGGAGACGGGAGTCCTTCCGAATGGAGACCGGGGTATTAAGTGGCCATTGAGGTGCTGTCAGAGTAGGAAGAGATGGCGACCCAGCCCAAATACTTACCTGCAGCTCCTTGTCAATACGAGTGCTAATCCAGGATAATTTAACTTAAATACAGCTTTTATGCCTACTGTTAGGAGCTGCATTTTAACCACCAGGAGTCCCAGAGCAGCCCATTTAGGAGTGGGGCAACATTTCCCAGGAAGGTGGAGGTACGTGGCCCTTGGTGTGTGCTGAAGACCCTGCTCTGCGAACCGGAGGACCTCGCTATCCCTAAATAACCCGCTTGCAACGAGGATGCCAGCCCTTTCCCAGTGGGAATGCTACACTGAGGGGTTTCAGGCTGGCTCCGATAAGCACTGAATTCAGAGAGAAGTCTCCCTCTCCAGATTTAGCCCACGGACTTCAAAGGGAATAAAAAAATCCGATTTTTTTTCTTTTTTTTTTTTTTTTAACCCGCTGCACTACCCAGTTGTATCTAAAGCCCACTGAAGAGAAGAGGAGCCGGTAAAGGTTGTACACTGAGGAGCGAAGGGAGAGAAGAGAAAATGAAATGAAAAGGTCTTTGTAGTAACTGCGCCTGAGTGAGAGACTTCCCAGCTGGGGTTCTGCCTGCATCCTCCAAAACTCCACCCCCGGGGCAAAACCGGATCCACCCGGGCTGCCTTCTCCTAAGGGAATACCTGTGGATAACCCCAACCCAACTGCAGCAACGGGGAGGTGCTTTTAAACCAATAGAGCCCTCATGGAGAAGAAAAGAGCTTTTTTTATTTCAAGGGGGGAAACGCTGCCAAGGGGTTCCCGTGTCACGGGCAGCCTGACAGACCCAGCCGTCGTCCCGGGAGTTGGGAGCTGCTGGGGAAGGTGGAATTCTTCCCACCGCAGTGCCTGGTGGCCCCCGTGTCCCCTCTTGGGATGATGCTCGCTGCCGGCATCCCGCATCACCAGCCGTGTCAATCTGCTAAGCGTGAGGCAGCCAGAGTATTATAAATAATTTATTCTCTGGGCTTGGGGTGGCGGTGGGGGGGGGGGGGGGAGGAGGGAGCGGGTNGGGGGGGGGGGGGGGGGGGGGGAGGAAGAGAGAGCGAGCTTTTAATTAAAACAGTATCTTCCAGATCAAATAAATATGAATAAGATGCCAAAAACAACCGTATAAATCCCAAACATTCTCTTGTGTTTTAATTATTTGTGTTGATAAAACAAGAGCGAAGGCATTTTACTCCGCTTAGAGGGCGAGGAGGCAAAAGGTTACGCTGGCATTTTTTATGTTCTTTTCAAGGAACAAATGTTTCAGAAGCACAGATCTGACAAACTATAATTCATATCAGGAATTAAATTGGAATTTAGAGAACAATTGTTAATATTTCAAAGTAATTGTTTAAGAAATTATCATTTTGGTATCTGCCTCAAAAATAATTACCCACCACTAATTTTTCTTTTTCAAAGGCTGCTATTTGTTGGAACAGTGGGAAGATGAGGAGTTTTTGCTGTCGGCTATTTATGCAGTTCAAATGAGGAGATAAATAGGAAGGGACTTTCATGTTCCTAGGCAAATGGGTCTGACTAATGTACAGCATCGAGCTCAAAAGCAGGCCCTGGATTTACTCGAAAACTCAGGGAATTTTTTTATGGATGGGATTCGCGAGTCGGAGCAGGCAAGAGAAGCGTCCAAACCAGCGCGGCGGCTCTTCCAATGGGTGGGCAGACCTGGATAACGCCCGGGCATCCTTCCCAGCCCGGTGTCAAAGGGGAGAAGGTTGCATGTTTCTTCTCTCTTCAGAGAGGCTATTGCAAAGGGAAACTGTTTCCATGAAAACGCCGCGTCAAACGCGAAAGGAGAAACCGTATTTCTGGGGGTTGTTAAGTTTTTCTGCAAAATTATTAATCTGTCTGTGGCAGGAATAATTCTCAAGTGCATTCTGAAATATCTCACTTACCGACGCGCGCTCTTTTTCAGCCGGCTGGTTTTCCTCTAAGCAACACTGATGTCGCTGGGAATTTTTAGAGCGCACAGGGAGAAGCGACATTTTTGACCAAGTCTTCTGGGAAAGGCTATTTGTCCCCACAAAGGCCTTTTTTTTTTTCTTTTTTTAATATCTGAACTGCCGCCTCAGTTCCAGGATACCCTCTCCCTTCCCCAGGCGCCATCTGGGCTCCCCGTTGTCCTGTTGGCCACCAGGATGTTGTCCTGCCTTGACATTTCCCAGCGGGTCGATCCCTACACCCCGTGAAGGACCCACGTTGCCAATAAACTGGCCCAGTAACCTCCTGGGGGGGGGGAAGATCCTCTGGCTTTTGGGTGGTAACCATGTCTTCTCCCCTCTGCATGCTACACCTCCCTCTTCCCTTTCATCTCGAGGACTCCAGACTCTCATGAAGATGCTGGTCTGGAGGCTAATGAGGAATACACTTGACCTTTGCAGGCGCTATGATTAAAGATTACCGGAGAATGTGGGGGAAGCAAAAAAAAAAAAAGAAAAAAAGCTCTTTTTGGCTTCGTCCTCCCAGCTTGTTGTAAGTATCCCAATTACGAAGCAGATCACAGAGGCCGTGTTGGAAGACATCGGTATCAGCAAATTAGCAGGCTGCAGCGGGAGCAGTAATTAAGGCAGCTTTGTGTTTGCCGGGGTTTGGGGCTGTCGCTCCTGCTTGCACGCTGCTCGGATTGCGGGTGCCCTCGCCCGCCTGGGGTTTGGGAGCCTGCTTGTGCTGGATATACCGTGATTTTTAAATAATTGCCGTGTTTTAGGAATTAACTTGCGTTAATTGCAGGTGAAGAGCAGAACACAAGCGAAATGGTAACGGTTCGTGCTTCCGCTATCGGTCAAACCTGAGGACGGGCAAAGAAAAATCGGAGAGGAAAACGTTCTCTTTCCCCATGGAAAAGGCAGGAGGATGGATTTACACCTTCCCAGGCCTCTGGCGAGGCAGCAGGCAGGTCCCTGGTGGCTCCTGCTACATGGAAAAGCTTGGGAAACGGGAATCGACCGGCACTTTGCTTGTCCCATCCGGGGCGGGAGGAGCAGAGCCGGGCTCCGCTGCACCCTGTGCTGCCTTCGGGGGCTGAGGGAAGAGGGGCTGCAGCCCTTCCTTTGGGAAGTCAATTTGTAGCATAGATCTGTTCATACCAGATGTCTCTGCCGGGAAGCTTTCCCCTACTATTAAGCCAATATTTTCCTATTCTTAATTTAAGCCGATACTACTTGTTTTGCATCAGTGTAGAGGCATTAAAAAATAAAAAAATAAAAAAAATCTCCCTTTCATGTTGTTTATCATCCCTAAATATCAGAGCTAACAACCCAGGTTTCCTTTGCTCTTTACAGCCTGCCTCATAAATCACCCGCAGACTATTGGGATCGTTTCAGAGCTCTTCCCTCCCGTCCCTGTCCACGGCAACGGGCCGCACATTTCCACGTGGATCAGATCTGAATTGGTTGTCTTAACCCGGAGGCGAAAGAAACAACAATCCTTCTCTCTCCTGCAACACGCTCATTTCACAAAGGCTAAAAACTCTTTGGGTTTTTTTTTTCTTCTCTGATACAAGACAATAAATCTTTTTTGTTCCCCCCCTTCCCCCGTAACATTCATTATGGGAAAACCGAGGGAGGGAAGTGGGGAGGGAGAAGCCAGTCCCTTCCTGGGTAAAGCTTGCATCCACCTACTGGGATGCCCTGGATGAGACGGGGCTGACTGCCTTGCAATTCCTCTAGGAGCAATCTGCCCGCCCTAGGGGTCTCGCTGGCAGGCCACGGAGCTCCTCAGGCTTATGAGGCAGGATTTAGCCACTCAAAGGTGTCATTGCCATGTCACCAACCCGTTTCCCCCCTGGAAACGCAGCACTTAGTGCAAATCCTCTTCAGCCGCAGCCAAGGGCTGGGTTTTGGAGCGTTCCCGATTCTCCAGCCACACAAATAGTCTATGAAATGTGCCCCCTGCTTGCTCCACGTAGGAGCATGCCTCAGGGTAACGACACAACCTTTGGGCTGAAGCTCTCGTCTTCCTCTTTTTCTTCCTTAAAGCCTTTATAATAAACCAACTAATTTGATCTGTGTTGTGCTAGACCCAGAAACGACCCGACGAAGCCGTAAGCACGCGGAGCATCTTCAGGAGTTTGAGCAGAATAGTCAGAGAATTGTAGAATCGGCTGCTCCTCAGGACACTTGTGCTCCAGAGCCCTCACCAGTTTTGTTGCTCTTCTCTGACACGTTCCAGTCACCCAGCTGGGACCCGCCGCAAGTCACCACTAGCAGGTGGACGAGTTAATTCACTGTGGGACATCTCAGCCACCCGGGATGCTTTATCTCCCTGCATGTACGTTGACAAAGGTTGTGACAAACCATGTTTTCCCAGTAAACGCGCCCCAGATGTAGGGCAATTTATCGTGACAGCGGTGGGGCACAGCCAGTGCAACCAAAAATACAGCCACCAGGTTTCCGAACAAGTTTTTTTGCAAACACGAACCAGCTCCCCCCCAACGGTCGTGAATGAAGCAAAACCATGGAGGACTCCTGGGCCCTTCGGGAATGGATCAGCCATACTCCGCAGAGCCATCGCCCGGCATTTGGGGCGCGCTGGATTCTTCGGCCAAGGGAGCAACCGCTCTGGCTGAGCGAAACCAAGCGGAGGATTGGAGAGTGTGGTTGGATGAAGGGAGGTACAGAGGCGGGGAACAACTTTTTCCCTCCTGGGAAAGCCACACATTTGCACCGAGGATAACTCGAAAGGGAGATGCACGTTTCTCTATCTGTGTCGGCAATGCCGCAGGTCCCCGGAGGCTCTATGGGTAGCGAGGGAGGTGTTGATGTATTTTTGCATACAGGGGAGCTGCTTGCAAAGAAAGTGCTCTAATTAGAGGAAAATATTTGATCTCCATAGACTTTTGGGGGAATATCTCAGACAGGCAGCAGATGTTGCTGAAATTATTCATTCAACTGTTTCCCCCCTTTTTCTTCCCTTGTTTTTTTTTGGTTTTTTTGTTTTTTTTTTTAATGAGGAACGTTGAATTAAAATTCGATAAACAGCCCATGGCGGTTTATTGGGGGGGTGGCAAAAACTTGCTCTAAAGCAAAGCTGATGAAGCGAAGTAGATGCACATGGCCGACATCCCGCTGCCTTACTTTCGAAAACGGTGAGTTTTCAAAGTTATCCAGACCCTCCAGCTCACCCTGGGAGCTATCAAAGACCCCCCAGAACATGTTGTCACACAGACAGCACATACCCCTCCACTGCGCCTGGCATCACCCTGGTCAGCAGAGCATCCAGATGATCCGCAGTCTGCATGGTCCTGCCTGGTGTCGCTCCTTTGCCCAGAAATTCACCTTCTCCAAGAAGCCAAAAGGCTGTAAAACTGTCTCTTAGTCCCAAAAGAAAACACACATAAATATAGGACTGCAGGAAGGACCTTCCAGAAGGCCTCGTGGAGGCACCTGACTTCTTCAGAGTGGATTCAGATGAGGAACTTGTCCAGACAGGAACCTGAATCCAGGTGTGAACTCTTCAGTTCAAGGAGACTTGGCAGACCAAAAGCCCCATTTTAGAATATTTTGCAGTATTATATTGCAGTCCCGGCGGTGTCTGCTGCGGCAGCGCTAAGCTCCGAACTGACGTGCAGTGAGAGACGGCACCTGCCACAAGCTCCACTGAACGGCTGGAAAAGTGGCAAAATGATTAGAATCATCTAGCTTGGAAGGGATCTTGAAGATCATCCATTCTCCTTGTGGAAACGAGGAAATGAGGCGTGTAGGGAGAATATGGTGGTCTACAACAACCATAGGTTGTGGTTGGGAGCCAACAAAAATGCAAAAGAAGGCATTGCAACCCCATGTGAAATTTTGCCTTTTATGCCAGAAGTGAAGGGTTTTTCCCCAGGGAAGGGGTGCTGTCCTGGAACCTCAGCAGACCACATCCTAAATGCCACCCGAATCTCCTGCAGGCACAGGCAGCCCCATTCAAACCGGGAATAATCACAGGCCTTTCTCCTTGAAATGTCGTTGTCCGAGGGTCTATGGAGAAGGAGCTGCACAGGCTGAACATCAAACGCCACCTGAGATCAGAAACCCTGCCGTTTGGATTACAGAGTGAAAAGCAAAGGTCTTTATGAGTTTGCTTGTCTTGTGTCACCCCAAAAGCATCTGCAGGACACCGCATTCAACCCCACAGGACAGGTCAGTTAATTATGCTGAGAGAGTCAATACATTGATCAGTTTATCAAATGATAAACAGAGTTTCTGCTTTCATCAGGGTTGTGAATATTAATTGATTTGACAGGCTGCAGCTTGGTAAAACAAGTAGAAGGGGCATCGGGGCATCACTGTATTAATTAGCCATGCTGAAGCTGCTTTTAGCTGCTTCCGAAGTTTAATCAATATGCTACATTGGAGTCCCAAAAGGCTTATGAAAACAGCCTTTGAAATCCTTTAAATTGTTTCCTCTGTGAGGTTTTGGACTCTTGGCGTATTCTTGTTCTGCTGTTTTTCTTCCTTTGTTTTTTGGTTTTTTTTTTCCCCTCCTGAAATCAATAGTGACCCATCAGGACTGGTAGGGGTGGGCTTTCTTATTTGTATCACAAATTTGCATTCACGGGGAAGAGAAATAAAATGAGAAAGATCTTCTGCTTTAGTGCAATAATAATAATAATAATAATCCTAGACATTAATGAGCTGCCCTCTGCCTTCCAGTTTCTATATGCAGTAAATTACCTCTATAGACTTCATCTGATGTGAATGGGCATGGCACCATTTAAATCATGTTTTCCTGAGCCCTTGCATACTGTTCTGACATTGATTTAATACAAAATAAGCTTTGAGCTTGTTGAGACATTTTACTGAGAGGGAGGAAGGAGAAGGTGGAGTGGAAAATAAAGCCAAGAATGAAGCTGTGGAGAGAAGGGGATGGAGAAACTGCGACCACGGGATGAGGTGGGGAGATGATGCAGAAGGCAGAGCTGCTGCCGTACACCGAGTCTCAATGCTTCCCCAGGAGAGGAAAGGGGAGCAAGTGGAGGGGACAGTGGGAACACAGGGCATGTGATCAGGAAGACATGAAAGCAGGGATAAATCGGGAGAGAGCGGGTGGGCTGGCCCAGTGGTGCCCAACGCTTGGGTGATGAGACTGTTGGGTGCATGAAAACAACCCTGAGGAAGAGCAGTTCACCAGGGAAGGCACCACAGGGAAGAGGATGAGGGGTCAACCTGTACACTGTGTCTTCGAGAAACGTCTCTGACCTTCATGGTCTAAGACTGCCTGGGGAGGCCATGGTGTCTGCCACCAACCACGAGGAGGCTGGACAAAGTGTGATGAAGGAAGGACCATACATCCCTTGTCACCCATGTCCCGGTGACCTGCCTTCCCACAGCCTTTTCTACAGCTTTGTCCTTAACCCAGTGCTTGCTCAAGAGCCCAGCCGAACCTGGGACACCCTCCCCTCCCAGAGGACACCTAAGAGCCAAAGTCTTCTGAGAGTCCTCATGATTGCTGGTATGCCGGGGGGAGACCATCCTGCCGCGGGGAGCTGGGAAGCAGAGCCCCAGAAGAAGACCACCTTTTGGGAACTCTGGCCACTCCTCCACAGCAGACCTGTGAATACACAGAGACCTGAAAGAAATTTTCTGGCTCCATGAGTTTCTGACCTCATAATTTGTCGCAGCGTTCTGCTATTTCGACTTCCCATCCCTTTTCGAGACAAAACTTCCCCAGCTGTGCCCGTAGCAGGTTTCCCAGCACACTTCCCCACCCCGTGCCTTCAGCGATTCCGCTTGCGTTGACTCCCTGAGGTCACCGCTACAGATGTCACACCAGCGCCGTCAACAACGGGGAGACCAACAGTGCTTGAAACAGTTCTCAGGGCCCCGGCATAATTATAACAATTAACGGAGTCAGGCCCTGAGCTGTGCTTTCTGATGCACACATCTGCCATGCAGGCTTCATTGCACGTGCAGATCCTGTTGTTAATAATGGAAGATGCCCCAGTCTCTCCGGGGGGCAACACTCCTTGCTACGGGCAAGGTACTAAATCACATTTGAAGTTTCTAGGCCAAAATATTTTACTTTTATTTTTGAGGAATAACGTTCCCCAAAAGCGGAAGGCAAATTTCCAGGACTCGCTTGGCTCACCTGGTAAGGGGTAGAAAAGGAGGCAGAAATGTGAAGGCTAGACCATCCCACAGCGATGGTGTGGAAGTCATTAGGTGAATGAGAGGAAAACAGGGCTGAAAGGGAGCCAGGAGCTGTGCGTGTCACCCCACTCCGAGGCAGAGTTAACCCTTCCCTTACCGCTGCCAGCGCAGAGTCCCAGGAACATGAGACCATCTCAGCAGCATCCCTGGAGGCGTCAAGTCTTTTCTCAGGCTTTTGGGTCACCAACGCATTGTCCTCCCCAAATGCACTGTGACCCTTGGAGGCAGTAGAAGACACAGACCCCTTTTACCCGCGGTATTTTGGAAGCGTGGGCTGGCCAGCGTGTGATGAGGACAGCTCTGCTGCCCGTTGTACCCAACTCTGGCCTGAGTTAATCCCTTCCACAGAAAGAAGCTCCTGCAGAAGATGAAGTGAGGGGACTCCGATGACATCCTGGCCTGTGGATGTCTCCTGCTCAGATGTTGCCTTGTTCCTTCCTTCCTTCTACACCTTTAGCCAAAGGATCAAGGATGTGGCTGCAACATGCCTGTTGTAGGGCACATCTCAGACTCATCTGCCCTCCTCCCAGCCTCGGTCACCATCCAGCTCTGCCTGTAGTGGGCAGGGGTGGCCCATCAGGTCCCGCTTTCCAGCAATTCCAACCTTTCCTATCACACAGATGCGTGCTTGTGATGTCCTCAAACTTGGTAACACAGCAAAATCCCCTTTTCCCTGTGGGAAAAGCGGTTTGGGAAGCGGATCTCGATGCGATTTATGCATCCCGGTGATGAAATGGTTGCGCTCACGAATGTCTCTGCAGGTGCAGAATAGGCTGTACGAGGTCAGGACTCCCTCCTGGGCCACAGACAATGGCAGGAACTAACATTAATAGCTCCTGCTCTGAGAGACGGGGCTGAACATTCAGAAGATCAATTAGTGCGTGACTCCTCCACAGAGGCCTCCCAGAGAGGACAAAAAGACAGAGGTGTCAGAGCCGGGCAGAAAGGCACAGAGGAAGAGAAAGGAACAAAAATGCACGTTCTGCAGCCGAGCGAGGTCCTTGCTGGCTTGCTTGCTGCTGGCAGAGCTTCGGAGGAAGCAGTTCGCTGCGGTTCCTGCCTTGTGCATGGACTGCAGGAAAGGCTGGATCTACGGCTGGGACACCGTGGCACAGGCGGAAATGAAGAAGATGACATTTCAGAAGGAGGCGCCGAGGGAAAGCTGCCGGCCAGCCATCCTGGTGCTCACGCAGGTGGGAGACCAAAACAATGCTGACGTTGCCCAAACCTGTGGCTGTGATTTTTCTCCGAAGGCTCCTGGGGAGTTTGGTGGTTCCTGGAGCCCAAAGCAAGGAGTGAAGCCACTTGATGTGTGGGACATGGGTAGGCGAGGTCAAGGCAATGCTGCAGGACAGCATGAACCAGGGAGTGAAGAACGTGCTGAGAAGAGTCACTGCAAGGAACGACCCGACGGCTTCAAAGCCGGTTTGGAAACGAGCCCTGTGCGAGCACTTCACTGTCTCCATCCCTCCTCCTGCGTACAGGAGACCAGAGGGAGACCAGGAGTGTGCATCGCCGTTTATGACGATCAATACATGGAATTTGTCCGGAAAAAGAGCGGCAAAATACATGTCCCTTGCCGGTGGAGCCTGGGTTTATTCCAGGGAAGCCAGGAGTGGTGTCAGAAGAAAGCCTGGTCAATATCTACACATTTATATATGCTCACCTGCTTTTGCACTGCAGCGGTGGGAACCGTCTGCCCCGTATCCCGCTCTCTCCAGCGGTGCCCAAGAGGGCACATGTGATGGAGACCCACCTCGTCTGCGGGGTCAGCGCTTCCTCTCCTGCCAACCTCCCTCCTCCGGGCAGGGGGAAAGCCCTTTGCTGAAGAGGAATAACACACGCCCCGTGTCATCATTAGTTTTAAAATTACAAAGGAAACCCTCCATCAGCACTGTCGCAATTACCTTCCCATTTTCCTGCTTCACCTCATTAAAAGGGAAATGTTACAATTAAGGCACGGACGGGAGGAACAGATTAATGTTCTGTTTCTAATGCATTGATGAATCGGCACTTAGTCAAGAGGTTTAAAAATATTAAACCCTTCTCACGGGCCATCCCAAAAGGGAGCGTTTCTTATGCGAGGGGGGACTTTCCCAGCTCGGACCAGTGGTTCTCCGTCACTGGTGCTAAGGGTCTATCCTTGGATAGAGCCGGNGGGAGGGGGTGGTGCATAGAGTATTTTACACCCAATGGGACGTCACCAGCCTTTATTCTTGCTTTTCAACCCCATTTCTCTCCTGGCGTTGAGTGGTGGCTTTGCTGTGTCGATGACAAAAGCCCTTCAGGTTTTTACTGCATTTTTTTTTAGGTCAGGTCCCCACTGCATGAAGGGAGCGGTGAGCAGGCGGGGGGAGCTGGGGGGCAGGGAAAGGCTTGTTCCCAATCCCCACAACCAAATCCCTATTTCCTTCGGGGTAGCGGCGTGCCCTGGGCCACCCCAGGAGTTACCCTGGGGAGCGGGACGCGCCTTCAGTGAACTACATATTAAGCTAGAGCGGTGTCAAAGGGGGCACAGCAATGCCTATAGTCTACACTTGGTTTTTGACCTATTTTCACCCTGTTTTAATGCCTTTTTTCGCTGCCCTCGTGGCCTTGAGCTGAGACTTGGGGCCTGCCATGCCCACGCTTGCTACGCAGTCGGCGAGTCCCAGCCCTCCTATAATGAAAATGTCACTAATGACAAACATTTAAAGGGATGCGATGCTTATCTTTGTATTTACTACCCTGACCTTTACATATTTGGATTTTATTTTACGTTTTATGTGGCTTGCCTTTGCCTTTTCCCAGACGCAGGGTGCTGCGGAGCGAGAAGTGCTGCAACAGCTCCAAGATTGCTGTTGCATTATAAATACACGCACCGTACATACAATTACAGAACTTTAATGCCTGCTATAATTACCGTCTGCAGCTTGCATTAATGCTCAGGGTGATATAGTGAAGCAAGCCGTTCCGACACCGAGAGATCCGCATCCCGAGGGGGCCGCGGAAAATCATCGCTTCGGATCTCGCGATGAATTATGGCGCCCGGCGTGGAGAGGCTGAGACTTTCCAAGGCACTTTTTGCGCTCGCCGTCCATCGAAATGCGTGGCCTGCGGGCAGGGCGCTGCTTTATAATCAAGCAAGGGTCTTTAATTTCATTTCAGGTCTTTAATTGTAAATGCCCAAAGCGAAAAATCCGAGGAAAACAGCAGGCGTAAGGAGGAGAACGCGTGTATAACTGCTTGAGGCAGCTTTAAAACGTAGAATCATAGAATCACTTGGGTTGGAAGAGACCTTCAAGATCATCGAGTCCAACCATAACAGGTTGGACATGAGGTTTACTTACGGGACTGCACCCAAAGTCTCCTTGCGCTGCCTGAGCTGGGAGCGGGCACTGGGAGATGCTGGGGGGGCACTGGGACCTCATCCCGCTGTGCGGGGACCCATATCCCAGCTTGTCCTGCTCCTCCTGGGCAGGGCAGGGTGGCCAGTGCCTGTGCCTGTTCGGAGCCCTCCAGGAGCTTGAGGGATAGGATTGATGGATGTCCAGCAGATCCACGTGGACACAGCTGTCCAGAAACGGGGCATCTCCTGCAGCAGCGGGGAGAGGGAGAATTCTCCCGACGGTCGCATCTGGCAGCCTTCGCTGAGCCCCACGGCCATTTTCCCTTCAAGGAGGAGGGGGGAAAAAAAAAAAAGAAAGAAAGAAGTTAATAGGCTTGATTGGNTCAGTTAGTCTTCCTTCCACCAAAAAGAGGAAAAAAAAAAAAAAAACAGGGGGGGGGGGGGGAAGAAAGTGCTGAGGCAGCTCCTTTCTGCGGCTTTGAACTTTAGGCTTTGAAAAGAGGTGGGGAAAATCTTAAGGAATTAACGAGGACTACTGGGAAATTACTCAGGAAGAACTTTCAGTGCTCTCAGCTTGGAAAGAAATAGAAAAAAACCCTTTTTATATATATATGTGTGTGTGTGTGNGGAAATATCAGCTTTTTTTTTTATTTTATTTTATTTTTTTTCTTTGTCAAAAAAAGCCTGAAGATAAATATTCTTGGATGAATACCTATAAAAAGCTCAGACTGACAAACTATTTTTTTAGGCACTTCTTTTTCTCCCAACAAGAATATATCTGTCAAGAGAAACAGATGTTCTCTGTGAAAAATCTTCTTTAATTACAACTCTGTCAAAAAAACTGGAGACAGATTTCTCTTTTTTTTTTTTTTTTTTCCCCAAACCCATTAAAATGTATGTGAATGGCCAAGCTTTTAAAGCCATGGCTCCTATCGTAATACAATATTTAAATAAAACATTTCCCTATTACACCGGCTGAGTACCAGCAAAGCCACAAGTCGGACTGTATGGACAAATTCAAGTGGCTCAAGGTTCACTTTTTTCGAAGTGAGGGGTCGAGCCTAAATTTGAGCCTTCCCCAGCTGCGGCCGCCCACCATACCGGTCTCTTTTTGGGCACTACCACCTCTGCGACCAACCCAGGTTTCTTATTTAGCTGAGGTGAATCCCCCTCTCCACGGTTTAGGGCTTCTGCAAATCAGGCCCAAATATTTGCATAATAAAATAAAGAGTTCAAGATCTGGCCATTAACCAGGCATTTCTTTAAACCTCACGCTATTTCTTTGATAATTCTCTCTATGTGCCCAGTAAATACTTTCTTTAGTAAATACATTAAGGCACTAACTAGCAGTCTTCGCTTTCTCGGGGCTAGTCTGCTCTCCAGAAGCTTGCAGACGATGGCAATGTGACATAAATGTTAAAAGAGGTTTCTCCGGCACGGCATTTCCCCGAGGCTGGCATGACACGTGTTATTCGAGGGAATAAAGTTCTACCGGAGATAGTGGCAGGAATGCAAGGTTGATATTTCTTTATTTATTGGTTACAGTAATTGGCTAGAACATGGCTGAGTAGTTGGATGAAAATAATCAATAGTTCTTGTCCGCTAATGAATGATTTTCCAGCAGTCGCTAGTGTAAATAGGTTTCATTAAAGTAGCGAATCCTCCCAAACAAGAAAATTAACAAGAGCTTATGAAACTTATGAAATTGCATGGGTCTGAATATCTGACAGAGATGACAAATATCTGCTATTGTTATTTTTGGTAAACAGATTTTCTTTTCAATTTTCACTCTTGTCACTTAAATAATAACAATACTTAGCAAATCCATTATTCCTTTCCCAGAAATCTTCCAAGTGCAAAATGTGCCGGCTCCAACTCAGGAAAACATCCCTTTTCTGAGCAACCCCCACATGCGTGTGCTCGAGTCCTGCAACATCGATGTCCTGTAACTGCACTAATAAACTGGGAATTTCAGGAGCCGAGTCTTCAGACCAGCCTGCTTCATTTGAAGGGGACTGGGAATGATTTAACTGCTTGGTGTTGCTAATTTTGATATTTCTTTCAAATTCTCAGCTTCACTTCCATTGCTTTTGTCCAAAGAAGAAAACTCAAAAAAATTATTGGTTTTGGCCAGCCTGGAGCATGACTCCCTTGGCCCTAGGGGAAAGTGAAACTCTTCATCTGCAGCTCCAAAAGACCAAAACCCCAAAGCTACTTGGTGAAAAGTTTCCTGACACATTTTCTCAGTTTCTCAGTTACTGCTGGAAGAGTTGAGAGTCCTTTGGGGAGCAGCGAGGATATTTTTTGCAAGTGGCAAAACACATGTTAACTCTCAGTGGCAGAGAAAGCTCTGGCTCTGCTTCTTGCTTTCAGAGGAGATCTCCCTTCTCCTCTCCTTCTCCTTCTTCTCTTTCTCCTCCTTTTCCTTCCCCTTCCCCCCTTCTCCCCTTGTCCTTCTCTTCTTCTCCCTTTCTCCTTCTCCTTCTCCCCTTCTCCTCCTCCTCCTTCTCATTCCCCTTCCTCCTCCTTCTCCCCCTTCCCCTTCCCCTTTCCCTTCCCCTTCCCCTTCCCCTTCCCCCT
>VZSF01000757.1:30688-48326 GCA_013398295.1 Chionis minor | reverse complement strand
TCTCCTTCTCCTTCTCCTTCTCCTTCTCCTTCTCCTTCTCCTTCTCCTTCTCCTTCTTCTTCTCCTTCTCCTACTCCTTCTCCTCCTCCCTTTTCTCCTTCTTCCCCTCATCCCCCTAATCCTCTGTCTCCCCTTGGCCTTCCCTCCCTTTCCTTCTCCCCACCACCCAGCGCTCACTCGATGGAGAAGGCTCTCAAAGGCAAGAGCGGATTTGGAGGACCATGTGCCTGTGCCAGCAGCATCGACCAGAAGCCGGGGTTTCAGACGGAAAATTGTACAGGTAATCTCCCTTCGAGGGAGGTGCTCCCATTTTTCATGACGGCCAGTCCTTTCAGGATGTGGATGAAAAGAGAAAGCGTTTCATTTGCTCTTTGGAAGCCGGAGCTATAGATCAAGGTCCTGCTCATTCCCCTGAAGACTAGAAATCAGGGGTTTTTTTCCGTGAGAATTGAGGCTATCCCCTGTGAAAACTAAAACAGCTATCTACATTTTCATCTAGAGGTCAGCAACAGAGAATTTTCTCCAAAAGCTGGATAAATCTAGGCTGTTAGTGTCTCTCCTTCCCACTTCCCTTAGGTATTGGTTTTTATTACATGAAGGGTGAGGAATAACCTCTGGTTCCTTGACTTTGCCCTTGCCTATTTCTAACAATTGGCCAAACATCTTCTTTCTGATGGACCCCAGCAGCTTTGGTGCCTGTGATGCCCACGCTTAACCCTGGTATGTGGCACAAAAATGGTTTTTTTCGGAGCACAACACGGAGCCTGGGTGGAGAGGCAGACTCTTCCCTGCCGTGAAGGAGGCAGCCCAGCACATCATCCATCAGGATAGAAGGTCAGGCGGGTTTTGTTTCTACAAAGCCTCTAGGGGTGTCTCCTCCTCCAGCCAGCACATCCTCCAGAAGACATCACTTGTCTTCTGCTCCCTGAGGGCTGCTTTTGGGCAGGTAGCGACCTCTCCACCTGTCACACACCATTCAGGGAAAGCAGGTCCTGGTGTTCTGTGGACACCTCCGAGAAGCCTCCGCAGGTAGCTGAGGATAAGTCTCTCTTGAGATGTTCCCCAGGAGATAAGCTGCCTTCCCACAGCCCCCACGGGTGTTACAGCGGAGTCCTGTCTCCCTCCCTGCCTCTCTGAGAAGTGGCTGTGACTGGTTTGCACTGGGCAAGCTGGTGCGTTGGCTTCAGCTCTTCACCTTTTCTTGGCCAAGCATCCGCAGGCAGTCAGGCAGAGCTCCTGGGTTGTCTCTGGGGACCAAAGACACTTGCGTAGATCTCCACGGTTCAGGCTCAGCTCTGGGAGAAGATTCCTCTGCCATCGGCCATCCCATTACAAGTCCTCCTGCCCAGTGACTCCCAGTGCTCAGGGACTTGCCAACATCCCACAGAAAGTCTTGTTACAGGGGCGGGGAGCTGGGAAGGCGTACGCCAAAGCTGGATGAGTATCGTGGCCATCGGAGCAGCCTGTTTTCACCACATGGATCCCGGTACCTCGGAAGCCCAGCCAAAGATGGCAGCAAGGCACAGCCTGAGCATGAGGAAAGTGTGTGCTGGAGGGGAAGCCACTTCCCAGCCCCTTCCCCTCCACCTCTCCAGAGCACCACAGAGCATTTAAGGTACAAAATACCATTCAACCAACCTCAACCAGAGCTCTGCGGACGCTGCGACTCGACCTTGCCTTGGTTTCACCATCGTGGACAGCCTTGGCTACCATCCCCATCCCTGGTGGCGCTCCACTCACCTGGCACGGGCGCTGTGGGACCGGAATGTTTCGGCTCTCTGGGTCCGGCGTCCCCGCAGCTAAAGGGGTTCCTGAAGCCGAGCGGCGCTCCCGTGGCTCCAATCCTCGCAGCCGTAAATCCCGCGCCTCTGTCACCAGCGGCGATTGAGCCTGTCTGGCCAAATTTATTCCTCAGGAGCCCATGCAGTTACAGCAGAGATGATCACCTGCTCAAGGAGCAACGCTTGGGATGAAATCTTCCCCTCTTGAGAGCTCCTATGGAAAAACAACAGCATCCATAAGCCGCCGGCACTGGAATATACCCTATACCCCCACCTGGCCACTTCCCTGTGATGCCCTCACCCCTCTCCTGGCATGGTGGCTCATTCCTATGCTGAAGGGACGAACCAGCTCCAAGGCGGATTGAATTTTGGAGCCTCACCGTCTTGCTCACACCCAAGGCCTTGCCCTCCCCAGCAGCTCCATCCCAAAATCCCCCCAATTCCCGCTGTCCTGGCAGGGCTTTGCCTGGGTGCTGACACCCGGAGAAGGGCTCAGCCCAAACTGTGGGATGAGTAATTTTTTTTCCCCAGGAGAAATCCACGCCGTAGCGTTCCCCGCTCTGCCCCCAGCCCCTCGCCTCGCCGCGGCTCCGGAGCCGAGCGTGAAGTGTGCTTTATTGTTTGTCACCTGAAGCACTTGAAAAAATTACACAAATCCATCAAAGTAATGAATCTTCGCAGCAGTGGCAAATAGACAGAGACAGACAGGCACTCATCCGAAACAAGTCATCTTTAAAAATTAATACAAAATAAATAGCTGGCCTTTCGCTCCATTTCCGGGGGGCAGCTGCCTGGTTTGGGCGAGGGGACGAGCAGGTGATGGCTCTCAAGAGCAGCATGGCCCCGGAGTAGGGACACTCCGGCTCCCTGTCACTGTCCCAGTGTCCCACATCACCTCCGGCCTCTCAGCATCTGGTGGCTCTGGGAATGATGGAGCAACACGACGGTCGGCGCCGCTTTACGCTGACGACGGCCAGGGGGCTGCTTCGGAAACGGGTGGATTTTCAGGAGCGCCGGGGGCCTCATCACCTTCCTCCAGCCTCGGCCGGCTCCCTCCAGCCCTCCGGGCTCCTGAACTGGTTTGTCTGGAAACTCCTTAGGGAAGAGACCGCGCTTGCTTTTACCCCTGTAGGCTGCTTGTGACAGCGCCGGATCCATAAATAATAAATATTGGTGCTTCTGTCTCCTCCAAGCTTTCATTTTGTTACCCTGGTGTAATATATCTATCTCTCTACATGTGTGTGTATATATATATATATATATAGTGGATGTATGTGTGCATACACACAGATATATATCTTTAGTGTATATATTACCAGTACCTGGAGTCAGAGGTGATGGGTCTGAGACTGCTGCGTGCAGGATGGTGACCCATGGGGTGCCCAGCGAGCCCTTCTGCCCCCATCGCACTCCCACATCCCTGCCGGCATCCCCTCGCCTTGCGCTTGCTCCCTCCTTGGAAGCCCCGGCTCTTTTAGCCCAGCCGTCGCAACGAGTTTTGAAAAAAACACCAAAAAATCTTGCTCAAAGCTGCTTTTTTCACAAAAAAGTTCACCAGTGGGGGGGGGGGGGGGGGGGAAGANGGGGGGGGGGGGGGGGGGGCGGGGAAAGCAATCAAAGCCCGGTCTCGTTTGAACAAACCCCAGAGAAATGGCGTGATTAGCATACCTGGGGGATGACTTTCCTATGGGATTCTGCAAACCTTTAAAACGTCAGTGTTTTCTTGAGGCTGGTGCCACCGTCAGGAGCAGGGACACTCGGAGAGGTGGTCGGCCACGATCCTCCTCCTCCTCCTGTGTCAAAAGGAAGGAAAAGAGCAAAAGGCAAATCACTTTTGACCACCAGAATTCCTCTTTGGTTCNCCGAGAAGCCTCCGCAGGTAGCTGAGGATAAGTCTCTCTTGAGATGTTCCCCAGGAGATAAGCTGCCTTCCCACAGCCCCCACGGGTGTTACAGCGGAGTCCTGTCTCCCTCCCTGCCTCTCTGAGAAGTGGCTGTGACTGGTTTGCACTGGGCAAGCTGGTGCGTTGGCTTCAGCTCTTCACCTTTTCTTGGCCAAGCATCCGCAGGCAGTCAGGCAGAGCTCCTGGGTTGTCTCTGGGGACCAAAGACACTTGCGTAGATCTCCACGGTTCAGGCTCAGCTCTGGGAGAAGATTCCTCTGCCATCGGCCATCCCATTACAAGTCCTCCTGCCCAGTGACTCCCAGTGCTCAGGGACTTGCCAACATCCCACAGAAAGTCTTGTTACAGGGGCGGGGAGCTGGGAAGGCGTACGCCAAAGCTGGATGAGTATCGTGGCCATCGGAGCAGCCTGTTTTCACCACATGGATCCCGGTACCTCGGAAGCCCAGCCAAAGATGGCAGCAAGGCACAGCCTGAGCATGAGGAAAGTGTGTGCTGGAGGGGAAGCCACTTCCCAGCCCCTTCCCCTCCACCTCTCCAGAGCACCACAGAGCATTTAAGGTACAAAATACCATTCAACCAACCTCAACCAGAGCTCTGCGGACGCTGCGACTCGACCTTGCCTTGGTTTCACCATCGTGGACAGCCTTGGCTACCATCCCCATCCCTGGTGGCGCTCCACTCACCTGGCACGGGCGCTGTGGGACCGGAATGTTTCGGCTCTCTGGGTCCGGCGTCCCCGCAGCTAAAGGGGTTCCTGAAGCCGAGCGGCGCTCCCGTGGCTCCAATCCTCGCAGCCGTAAATCCCGCGCCTCTGTCACCAGCGGCGATTGAGCCTGTCTGGCCAAATTTATTCCTCAGGAGCCCATGCAGTTACAGCAGAGATGATCACCTGCTCAAGGAGCAACGCTTGGGATGAAATCTTCCCCTCTTGAGAGCTCCTATGGAAAAACAACAGCATCCATAAGCCGCCGGCACTGGAATATACCCTATACCCCCACCTGGCCACTTCCCTGTGATGCCCTCACCCCTCTCCTGGCATGGTGGCTCATTCCTATGCTGAAGGGACGAACCAGCTCCAAGGCGGATTGAATTTTGGAGCCTCACCGTCTTGCTCACACCCAAGGCCTTGCCCTCCCCAGCAGCTCCATCCCAAAATCCCCCCAATTCCCGCTGTCCTGGCAGGGCTTTGCCTGGGTGCTGACACCCGGAGAAGGGCTCAGCCCAAACTGTGGGATGAGTAATTTTTTTTCCCCAGGAGAAATCCACGCCGTAGCGTTCCCCGCTCTGCCCCCAGCCCCTCGCCTCGCCGCGGCTCCGGAGCCGAGCGTGAAGTGTGCTTTATTGTTTGTCACCTGAAGCACTTGAAAAAATTACACAAATCCATCAAAGTAATGAATCTTCGCAGCAGTGGCAAATAGACAGAGACAGACAGGCACTCATCCGAAACAAGTCATCTTTAAAAATTAATACAAAATAAATAGCTGGCCTTTCGCTCCATTTCCGGGGGGCAGCTGCCTGGTTTGGGCGAGGGGACGAGCAGGTGATGGCTCTCAAGAGCAGCATGGCCCCGGAGTAGGGACACTCCGGCTCCCTGTCACTGTCCCAGTGTCCCACATCACCTCCGGCCTCTCAGCATCTGGTGGCTCTGGGAATGATGGAGCAACACGACGGTCGGCGCCGCTTTACGCTGACGACGGCCAGGGGGCTGCTTCGGAAACGGGTGGATTTTCAGGAGCGCCGGGGGCCTCATCACCTTCCTCCAGCCTCGGCCGGCTCCCTCCAGCCCTCCGGGCTCCTGAACTGGTTTGTCTGGAAACTCCTTAGGGAAGAGACCGCGCTTGCTTTTACCCCTGTAGGCTGCTTGTGACAGCGCCGGATCCATAAATAATAAATATTGGTGCTTCTGTCTCCTCCAAGCTTTCATTTTGTTACCCTGGTGTAATATATCTATCTCTCTACATGTGTGTGTATATATATATATATATATAGTGGATGTATGTGTGCATACACACAGATATATATCTTTAGTGTATATATTACCAGTACCTGGAGTCAGAGGTGATGGGTCTGAGACTGCTGCGTGCAGGATGGTGACCCATGGGGTGCCCAGCGAGCCCTTCTGCCCCCATCGCACTCCCACATCCCTGCCGGCATCCCCTCGCCTTGCGCTTGCTCCCTCCTTGGAAGCCCCGGCTCTTTTAGCCCAGCCGTCGCAACGAGTNTTTCGCGAAAAGCTTTTTTTTAAAAAAAAAAGTGGCGGGGGGGGGGGGGGGGGGGCGGGGAAAGCAATCAAAGCCCGGTCTCGTTTGAACAAACCCCAGAGAAATGGCGTGATTAGCATACCTGGGGGATGACTTTCCTATGGGATTCTGCAAACCTTTAAAACGTCAGTGTTTTCTTGAGGCTGGTGCCACCGTCAGGAGCAGGGACACTCGGAGAGGTGGTCGGCCACGATCCTCCTCCTCCTCCTGTGTCAAAAGGAAGGAAAAGAGCAAAAGGCAAATCACTTTTGACCACCAGAATTCCTCTTTGGTTCGAAACTCTCCCATCTTGAGGTGGTTTTTTTTTATTTTATTATTTATTAGCCGACAATGAGGCGGCTGTGCCGACACCTGTGGGGCCTGCCCTTGCCCTGCAGGAAGGCGTGGGGATGGAGAGCGGGAAGGAAGACGGATGGATCCTGAATTGTTTCTAATTTATGGGGCTCTGTGATTCCTGCCGCCGTATGTCTCCAAGAAATGACACCACTACTTCAGGAGCGGAGATTAATCTGAGCCGGCAGGAGAAGGACAAAACAAATCATCTGCTGCAGGAATCTCATTTGATGCCTGTTAGCGAGAGCACGGGGATAAATGGCTTTTGTAAAGACTGTGTCGCAACATGCTTTTTTCCCCCCTTTTCTCCACCGTTTTGCAAATTGAGGGCTATAAGGTGTGCGGCAGAGGCAATCCCGGGGCTGCACCAACGCTGGAGCGTGGGAGCGGGCACCCGCAGGCGTGGGATGAAGTGTTTTGGATTGAGGCGGGCTGCCACTCAAGAGCATGGGATGCAACACCAGGAAGAGAGCTGGAAGCGAAGCTGAAGCTGCAACGGAGCCGGTAGGCGCAGGGCCAGGGGCGAGGTGCTCCCTCTGAAGGCACCAAAACTGCTTTTTTAACCGTGAGATCACCTGAACGTCAGGGAAAAGGGTCAGGCTGTGGAGAAGGGGGTGGCCAAAACAGCTCTTGCGTCCACACGTGGGATCCTGCAGTGCTGCCAGTATCCCGGGAGTGCATGGCACGTCCTTCCGGGGCATCATCCCCATATGCACGAGGAAGAGCCCAGCCATTACTTTAAAAAACAAACCAAAAAAAAGCAAAAATTCCTAAATTAGGAAGCCTGCAAAGGCAGCTGCGGTCCCGCAGGTGAGCCCTACGGAGCTGTGCGGGAGCCCAGCCTTTCCCTTTCCTTACCCCATCCAATCCAGAAGGTCCCACGGAAGCTCCTTATCCTGCCCCAGAAGTTGCGCCAGGGTGGGAGCAGGACCTGGCGCTGAGCACTACTCCAGCGCTACACGGTGCATCTCAGATCGATACACAATCAATTTAATTGATCTTTTCTTAAGGTGCCGTCGCGGAATAGCTGAGCCGGTGAGAGGTGCAGCTCAGCATGTACTCCCACAAAATAATTTGTCAGGCCCCACTGTAGAAACCTAATGACGGCTGTAATTTATTGCTGACAGACGATATTTATCACCGCCGCATCCTCTCTTTCTCTTTCTCTGTCTCGTTAGNAGGGCTACAAAGATGATCAAGGGGTTGGAACAGCTTTCTGATGAGGAAAGGCTGAGGGAGTTAGGTCTTTTTAGCCTGGAGAAGACTGAAGANCTGCGGTCCCGCAGGTGAGCCCTACGGAGCTGTGCGGGAGCCCAGCCTTTCCCTTTCCTTACCCCATCCAATCCAGAAGGTCCCACGGAAGCTCCTTATCCTGCCCCAGAAGTTGCGCCAGGGTGGGAGCAGGACCTGGCGCTGAGCACTACTCCAGCGCTACACGGTGCATCTCAGATCGATACACAATCAATTTAATTGATCTTTTCTTAAGGTGCCGTCGCGGAATAGCTGAGCCGGTGAGAGGTGCAGCTCAGCATGTACTCCCACAAAATAATTTGTCAGGCCCCACTGTAGAAACCTAATGACGGCTGTAATTTATTGCTGACAGACGATATTTATCACCGCCGCATCCTCTCTTTCTCTTTCTCTGTCTCGTTAGGAATGGCATCAATAATGTTTATTGTAGCTTTTAATTTTTTATCGTTGGTATTCTTACCTGTGCCGACAACGGCTGGCGGGAGATGAGAAAAGGCATTAGAGCAGACAGAGGCTTTGATAAGTATTCAAGAGTAAATGATGAATTTAGGAAATCCTTCCTGAATGCTCACGCAAGGCACACGCTGCGGCACAGCCTGCCCTGACGGTGGGAGGGTNGTGTCCAGTGCTGGGCTCCCCAGTTTGAGGACAGGGAACTGCTGGAGAGGGGACAGCAAAGGGCTACAAAGATGATCAAGGGGTTGGAACAGCTTTCTGATGAGGAAAGGCTGAGGGAGTTAGGTCTTTTTAGCCTGGAGAAGACTGAAGAGGGATCTCAAATGTTTACAAATACTTAAAGGGAGGGGGCCAGGAGGAGGGGACAGGCTTTTTTTCAGTGGTACCCAGTGATAGGACAAGGGGCAATGGGTATAAACTTGAATATAGGAAGTTCCATCTCAACACGAGGAGGAACTTCTTTCCTTTGAGGGTGGCAGAGCACTGGAAGAGGCTGCCCAGAGAGGTGGTGGAGTCTCCAACACTGGAGACATTCCCAACCCACCTGGATGCCATCCTGTGCCACCTGCTGTAGGTAGACCTGCTCTGGCAGGGGGGTTGGATCTCTAGAGATCCCTTCCAACGCTTAACTTTCTGCGA
Source organism: Chionis minor (assembly GCA_013398295.1). Taxonomy (NCBI): domain Eukaryota; kingdom Metazoa; phylum Chordata; class Aves; order Charadriiformes; family Chionidae; genus Chionis; species Chionis minor. Next base: position 39,698 of record VZSF01000757.1, on the reverse strand, counting down.
TTCTGTGAAAAACGACGTATCTCGGGCAGTACTTGGCCACCAAGCTCAAACCACTCACATCACTCCTGGCACTGGGAAGCTCCTGGGATCCCCAGCATTGTCCCCATCCTACGAGGCCATTTGCAGAGTCACAGGACACCTACTCGTGTCCCAAAAAATATCTGAAATCTCCCCCACCTTGACATTTTTCCTTCTTTTTTCACCCTGTTTACTAAACTTCGGGGGACCGTGTCGCACTGGGGTTTGAAGCCCTCAGCACTGCTGGGGCCAACCCTTCCCAAAGAGGATTTTATTCTTTTTTTCCCCCCTCTTTCCAGACATAATTACTGACCCAACGGTTATTTTAGCATCATTAGAGGAGCCTCTCAGACTAGCTGGTCATTTACAGATTATCTAGACATTGCTTACACTGTTCATAACTGATTACGGGATCGACAGTTTGGCTTTCACCCAAAATTCAGAGTCCCAGTTTAGCGTAATTGGAACTGAATGGCAGAGCAGGTTGGGGGAAGGAGGCAGCAACTGCTGACGATTTAGTTAATGCTGATTTTATTGATCCCTGAAAAGCCTCTGATGTTGCAGGTTACTCTTTATAGGGCAATAAAGTTTATAGTTTGGGTCGTCCTGGGGGAGGAACTTCTCCGTTGTCTCTAACTGCTCTCGGGTGATTGCAGAGGCCGTTGCCAGCCCCAGTTTGCTGAGGAATAATCAAATCCAAGCGAAACCCCAAATTTCGGTTTTTGTCTTGGAAGCCAAATTCCAGAAAGGCAAATGATGACCAAATTAAAAAGTAATCCCTCCCAAGCGCAGAATTTTATTGCTTTTAAAAAAAAAAACCCTTTTAATTATTCTACCCTATTCCACTTTACTCTATTCAAGTCCCGTCCCATCCAATCCATCTGTTTAATTCTTCTTCTTATTTTGCCCCACAAAACGTTGGAATTCAGCATGTGCACCCTTAATATATTTGTAGCCTGGCTTGCATTTATTCTCACAATCCCTCGCTGATGTAGGCTGGGACTGGAACCTCTAAAAGCACAAACAGATCAAGCGATTTGGTCAAAGCAATAAAAAAATAAATAAATCCATGGCAGGAACAAGAGAGATCCTGGAGCCTCGCCTGCCAGCGCCGGTGACGGAGCGCTGAAATTTCAGTCAGATCCGCTGGCCCTCCCGCTAAAGCACCAATTAATAAAATACCTGCCCCGAAACCTGAGTAATTGCAAGCCGGGAGGCTGGGGGCATTTCTTGGGGGGGCGCTGAGGGGTTTTTTTTTCCCCTTCCCAACCCCTTCGCTCCTTCCCTCTGACCGCTGAATCCTCTCTAATGTACTGGCAGAGCTCCGGTTCCTAGTCCTGTGGCTTTGAGCTCATTTGTCAAACCCAGAGATCTTTATGAAAGGCTGTTAGCAGAGCATTTACTTCCCATTTCTCATCCTACGCTGTCATCACCTTCCAAGATTAATTAAGGAAAAACGAAAAGACATCTTGTCTCTCTTTTGTTTTCCCCTTCCTTGCCTTTTTTTTTTTCCTTTATAGCCCCTTTCTCTCCACGTTCATGTCCCGAGTACTGCTGGGGAGCAAAACAAGCAAAACTCAATACTTTCCTTTTCCCTCTTGTGGATAATAGATCAATTTATTTCCCCTCCCTCCCCTCTTGGTAAGTGGAAGTGGATGGGTGAGCTTTGGCCTGAACATCAATTCTCTCGCACGGCCTCAGCTGCTAAAGCTAAGCCAGGAAATGATCCCAAAATCCATTGACTTATGATTGCTGTAAGTGCTCGTGGGCCGGGGGACTTACAGCCCCAATCCCAGGGGTCGCTGCCCTGTCCCTGAATCGCTTCCAAGGTGGCACGACGCTATCCATCTTACTCACCACGGGGTAATTAGGAGCTTTTGTTCAGGCACCAGTTCATATACGTGCTCCTTGTGCCACTGGCTTCCATTAGGAACCAGAACCTCCCGTTACCACGGTGCAATGGTCTTTTCCACGGCTCCATCTGCCCAAGATCCGGAATACAGTGCTTTCCATAGCTTGGTCGGCTCCTGAGCCCACCCTGCTCCCAGCTGAGCAAGGGAATTACACTTAAAAACCAGCGCTACCCCGTTCCCTCCCACTTTCCCAGCCCCGCTCCCTCGTTCCTTCGGCTGCCTGAGCTCCCCTTAGCGCAGCTCCAGTAACCTCTGGCTGGGGTGATTCAGCGTTACGCAGATCCAGAAAAAACTGAGTGTAAACTTGAGGAAAGACAGGGAAAAAGCCCAGCGGTTGGCATTCACCTCCCTCGAGTATTTGCCATACGCTCCTTTGCACCTTCACATCCCGGACATTTTGCCGTGAGTCAGCCAAAGAGGAGGAAACACCATTCCAGCTCAGATTCCCTCTTTCCGACGGTGGCTCCCAAACCGCTGTCCTCGCTTATGTGCCATCCCCCATCCCTGTGTCACGAGAGCTGCCACCGTCATCGCAACGGCGGCTCTGGCTCCCTGCGCCGAAGCGGGAGCCCGCAGGAACGGAAGACACAGCAGGGAGAGGGTGGAAACAGGTTTTCCTTCCTCCTTGCTCTCCCAGCGACTCATCCCGTGCCTGCTCTGCCCAACAGAAGCCTCTCCCTGACTTTTGCCGGACTTCGGATCCGGCCCTGAATCACTGCAAGTTTAGTCCCAGGGTTTTTTTGAAGCCATCAATCATCGCCGTCTCTATAACCCCAAGCCACACACAGAATAAAGATGTGAAGCAGCGGATCCTCGGCTGATGTAAATCAATACGCATCTCCCATCGTCGGCAGAGTTAAACTTACAGCCAGCCGGGGAGGTAACCCAAAATGCTGCTCGTTGGAGCAAAAGAAATTTCGGCAGTAATTAGATCTGGAGCATGATTACCCAAAGGGAAACGAAAAACAAATGTGGGTGACAGAAATTTCCAGGATAACTGCAGTTATTAATGCTTTTCTCTACCAGTGACAGGCACAGGGGATTAGTATTGCCTGAAAAAGTCTGGTTTACTGTGGGAAAATATGAGGGCTGGAAATGAAGCAAGTAGAAGGCCATATGCTGCTCGGTGTGCTTGTGGGGTCCTGGGAGGATAGTCTTAGCCAAAACAACAAAAGGCAAATATGCGAGGCATATGTGAGAAGAAACAGGAACCTGTTGCTTATAAAGTTTCCAGTTAAAAAAATGAAAAAAAAAAAAAAAAAAAAAAAAAAAAAAAAAAAAAAAAAAAAAAAAAAAAAAAAAAATCGGGAACCTGTTATTCTCACTTGCACGAATTCACTCCGAATTATTGACCCTATTTGTAAGCCCGGGGGCGCATCCCGGACTCCAGAGCTGGGGCTTGGGATATGTATTTCCCATCTCAAAGCTCGCCTTCCCTACCGCCTCGCAGTATCTGGGTGACATCCCAAACGTGAAGCATGTAAATCCCGGCCTTCCCGCCTGTACTTGCACCCGCGGGGACCCTCCATCCGCCGCGCTGCCGGAGATCCGGCTCCTTCCCAGCGAGGGGACGGGAGAAGACACGTGAGCTGGCTGGTGTCCTCGGGGGCGAGCAGCCGCCAGCTTGAAGAGCGACACGGCAGAGCCAAGAGCAGCAGCGTGGGCTGGGAAGGGCATGGGAATAGCATGGGATAATCCACCCGGCACTTGGTAACTGCCTACCTCTGCTCCGAGAGCATCGCTCAGCGCGTCCGGCTACTGCCAACCAGATGCGCTCACTCAAAAACCTCAAATCCGGTTTTTTGAACAAAAGTTTGCAAGCAAGTGGGGCTAAAACAAAACCCCCAAACCCAACATTAAAATGAGAGTGAGGATTTATTTTTTTTTTTAATATAAGGAGGGCTGACATCTGGGGAGTAACAAGATTAATTTCTGACAGGGTTGGTTGTCAATAAAGCATGATTTGGAGCCAACAGCTTGTTTTCTGGAGTCTGCCCTGGACCGTGCTTCCCCATGGGCACTGGAAACGGCCTGGGATGAGGGTCCACCCAGCCTGGGGCCCCATCTCTGCCCGCAGCCAGATGCTTCAGGGAAAGCTCAAGACTTTCACAGCGGGCGGCTGGGTGATAACCTGTCCCCATTTAAGCTGAAATTTAAACTAAAAATCAGCTATTTAATAGACCATCCAAAATACATGGCACCATCAGGGCTTTTAACCATAATCAGTCTTCTTACCTGCTGAAAAGCTGCTTATATCTTCATTTCTCCTCTGGATTTCATAGGAGGGGCAGCTCCCCGGCACACATGGTTCTCCCGAGGTAGGTGTAACTGGTGGGTGAAGCAGAATCATAGAATCATAGAATCATAGAATCACTTGGGTTGGAAGAGACCTTCAAGATCATTGAGTCCAACCATAACCTACACTACCAAAAACACCACTAAACCATGTCCCTCAATGGAATGGAAGCCCATCTGCGTAGATGCATCCTTTGGCTGGCAAACTGCAAAACACCTGGCCACTAGCGTGGGGGGAGGACACCGATTAGGTGACAAGAAGGTGTGAGAAGCTACGGGGAGGTGGGAAGTGGCTCAGGGCAGCATCACCATTTCGGATGCAGCTGAAAACAGGCAAAGTTAGAAACCAGAGGGAGGAAACATCCCATCCCCGCCGGTGTGCTCTGCAGGTGGTAGCTGCTGCCAAAAATACTTGAGTTGGGTGACCCTTGATAGCAATACCCCTAAAAAGGACAGGTAACTGGCATAATTTGCCCTGTCCTTGGACTTTTTTCCCCGATGGCACCGGTACCACCACCCCTAGCAGGCAGCTACACCGTCCCATGCCACAGGATGTTTTGGGCAGAGAATGGCTGGAGAGCAGCCCTGAGGAGAAGGACTTGGGAGTGCTCATGGATGAGAAGCTCAACATGAGCCGGAACAGGTGCAGCGAAGGGCCACTAAGATGATTAGAGGGATGGAGCACCTCTCCTATGAGGACAGGCTGAGAGAGCTGGGGCTGTTCAGCCTGGAGAAGAGAAGGCTCCAGGGAGACCTGATAGCAGCCTTTCAGTATCTGAAGGGAGCCTACAGGAGAGCTGGAGAGGGACTCTTTGTCAGGAAGTCTAGTGATAGGACAAGGGGTAATGGTTTTAAATTGGAAGAGGGGAGATTTAGATTAGATATTAGGAAGAAGTTCTTTACTGTGAGGGTGGTGAGGCACTGGAACAGGTTACCCAGGGAAGTTGTGGAGGCCCCATCCCTGGAAGTGTTTAAGGCCAGGCTGGATGGGGCTTTGAGCAACCTGCTGTAGTCAGAGGTGTCCCTGCCCATGGCAGGGGGGTTGGAACTTGATGATCTTTAAGGTCCCTTCCAACTCTAACCATTCTATGATTCTATGATTCTATGTCTGGTGTATTCCAGCTTCCGAGGCATTTAAGGATGATTTGGCTTCTTTTTTTTTTTTTTTTTAACGACAAAATCGCAGTCTGCCACAAATTGACTTTTGCTGTTGGAGCCCTGGTTCTCCGCAGGACACATGGCCTGGGAATACGGGAAGGGAAAACAGCCCCAGCCGTTCCCCCGACTGGCAGCTGGGTTGGCTTTCACAAGATCTCCCAGATGAGACGCTTACCTCCCCTCTGTTCTCCAAATGAACCTTGAAACATCCCTCCAGGAACTCGGGAAATGCCAAAGCCTGGGCTGAAAGAAAAGTGCAGCCTCCTCCTCCTACAAGATAAATTCGGTGGAAACCAAACATCTCAGAAATGCACTTAAGCACCAAAAATGCTGAGGGCAACACGAAAAAAACCACTCTTCCCAAATCTGAGAATTGCTGTTGCTTAGAGAATCAGAAAATCCTCTAGGTTGGAAGAGAACTTTAAGATTATCGAGTCCAACCATCAACCCAACACTGCCCAACCCACCACCGAACCGTGTTCCCTCTGCACCACGTCTTCCCGGCTGGGAAAAACCTCCAGGCACAGCAATTCCACCACTGGGCAGACTGTTATGGCTGGAAAAATCCTCCCCCAAGTTGTTAGAACATTACACTGAACACGGGGATTTCACACATACACACATGTGCCCTTTGGAAAACTGTGACTTTTCTATTTGACCTCAAAACCAAAAGGCTTTGGCCAAAAAAGAACCAAACACAGACAATGGAGGGTGAAAACTGCTGGCACGCTGATCCAGCGTGGCTCTTTTTTGCCCAAAAAAAATGAAAAAAACCCTCCCTAAAATCAAACCCCTCCACGTTTCCCTAGCCCAAGACACAGATGAAGGGACAGGCAGCTGGAAAGATGCATCCCAGGTAGGAGCTCCTGGATCCCTTCCCATGGGAAAGCCAGATATTTATTTAAAGATAGGACTGAATTGCAGCAGACGCTGGGAAATGTCAAAATATTCCACAAGTAGGAAGAGGAACGAACCCAGCCGGCACATGATGAATAACTTATAGGCCGGGTGAAGCAAAAGCAAGTCAAAGCAAAGCGCCGCTAAATCCGCGTTTGCGGAGGGGAATAACGCGTCGTGCCTCGGCCAAAACCTCTTCAAAAGCCGTAAACTGGGCGGTGAGAAGGCAGGTAGCAAAGGAAAATATAAAATATAATATATTACTCTAGAAAGACGAGGAGGGATAGCGAGAACTGGGCAGACGTGCCTTCGCCGGAACGTGGCGCTCATCTGGCAACAGGAGCGCCTCGACCGAAGGAAATTATGGGAGAGATTGGTGCGGCCAGTGCCAATCTCCCTCTGAGATACAAGGGAGCTGTAGCGGCGAATTTAGGCTTAAAACCTCAATTTTGAATGGCTGAAGTAAAGATGGACGACCGCCCTCCTGCCTGCCGCGTGAACGATTTGCAGCAGAGCAGAGGGGTGGGATGAATGAAAAGTCTTCGGCGATTCCTGCGCGAAACCACCCAACATTCCTGCTTGTCATTCCTGCTCGAACCGCTCTCCAACATCTCGGGGAGGACAGCAGCGTTTAGAATTCGTTTTCAAATCCCAAAATGAAACCCACAAGTAGGTTTTGCCACACGCAGACTTGCCAACTCCTGTTGTAATGCTGTTATTTACCATCTCTTTCCTAAACAGAAGCGAGAAGGCTTCAACAGGCCAAGTAGTTTTGCGCAGTTGGCCAAGACTGTCACTTTTAAAAATACTTCAAAAAAAAACCCAACCTTAAATTGGGAGGCGGGGGGCGGGGAAACGCAGAAAGTTCTCTAAAAAAAGGACAGAATAATTTTAGAAATCAGCTTCAGAACTGGCTGGATTTTGGAAATGTCTGAAACTAAAACCAGAGAGAAACATGATATTTTTTTTTTCATGCAACCCCCCCGTTATTTTCTCTTTTTTTTTTCTCTTTTTTTTTTTTTTTTTTTTTTTTGTCTCTCCCTTTTTGTGTCCCNTTTTTTTTTTTTTTCTTTTTTTGGCTCATCACTTCTGGGGTCACTTCTAAGTTTGCATCCAGCCTATGAGCCCTGCGCACAATACACATTTTTGCTGTTATTCTTGACTAACTGACAGCCCTGGACGGCATCCGAGCACAACCACCACAAACCTGAGTCCGCCAAAAGCGGACGCGAACACCAAAATGCCTTAGAATGGCCCCAAAGTAGTGTCACCGCCAAAGCCAGTCCTTGCCTGCGCGCACGGTCACCTCTACGAGGTCCCCAAGCCACAAAGCCCCCGGGGGTTTCTTGGCTGAGATCCGGCAGGAGCGAAACCCCGATGGAGGTGCCTGTCTCTGCTGGAAACATGGTTTGGGGTGGGCAAACTGGAAATCGGGCTCGGCACTAACCGCGTCTGCCTTCCTGCACAGCCGATGGCACCGCACGCGTCCAGCGCAGACGAACGCCGCTGCAAGCGCCACAATCCCAAACCGGAGTCCCCCGGGCGAGGCGGGGGACCATGTGGGAATTTTTTGACCCGTTGACTTTTAGCGGTGGGGGCGACGGTGACGAGAGCGGCACGGGGTCTCGGCGCCGCCAGGCTGCTTGCCGGTGGAAAGGTTTTTGCTTCAGAAGACTTCCTGCCTGCTCGGCGTTTGGGAGTGGATCGAAGGATGAATTAAAAAAAGAAAAAAAAAGGTTAAAAAAAAAAAAAAAAAAAAGGAGAAACCATGATGAATTCATCCTTCACTGTGGCATTAGCACAACCCCAGCCCTCTCCTCCTCGTCAGCGGTGAAAAATGCCTCCTCTCCCCGCCGACAATTACCTGTTTCAGCTCGACCCGTCGAGCGCCAGCCTGTCCCTAAATGGCAGCGGCGGCTCCGCTGCCGCCCAGGCGCTCTGCCCGTGGCACTGATGGATGAGCCCCGGCTCCATCCCGCTCCGTCCCCCTCCCCGGACCCCGCCAATTGACACGCTGGTTCCTCCGCCGCCGATGGAGGGCGAGCAGGAGGTTTGGGGGCAGGGGGTGTGTGACGAATAAATAAAAAAGTGGCAGTGATAAAAGGCACCTGGAAAAGCGTGAATTAGCCCACGGAGGAGAGGAGATGAAGGGGAAGATGATGAAAAGATGGTAGGAGATGAAGGGAGGCACTACATGGCCCACATCCAGACCCCCCGCTGCCGGCAGCGGTGCCCCTCCATGATTTATTCGGCTCCCGTCGGATTGTTTGCTCGCTCGTGGGCTCTCCCGAGCGAACGGAGCGTGTCCTGGCTGACACGCCGCTCGCTGCCGTCTACGAGGCACGGTGGAGCGAGGCACCGGGTTGAATTATTCAAGCGGCAGCTGTCAGGAATAAAACGAGCCGGGCAGTGAAAGAAAACTCCTCTGGCACCGGGGTGACCAAAGCTGAAGGTGTCTCCATAGCAAGAAGCCAAATGTCACCTCTGGATTTCTCTCGTGTTTCATTCTCCTGCAGGACGCACTCTAAGGGTGGGGTGTGAGGGATGGGAAGCTTCACCCGGAGGAGTTCGGGGAAGTCTTTGGAAAGCCACCTGCATCCTTATGGAGAGGGAGATGCAAGCCTTGGAGAAATCACTGCTTGGCTGACCGGGCTGGGTGGATGGCTTCCATGGCCAGAGCAAGCCAAGAGGGACCCGGTATTCCGACCATTCCCCCTCCCCCCCCCCCC
>VZSF01000757.1:0-25827 GCA_013398295.1 Chionis minor | reverse complement strand
CCCCCCCCCCCAAAGTACAACATGTCCCCAAAAGCCAGAAGCGTTTCAGGGTGGACATTTCTCCTGTGGCACCTGCTCCCTCGGATTCCAGCCCACAGGGGAGAGGAGATGGTCATTTTAATTTGTATTTAGGTTTCCGGAAGCGTTTCGATTTTAAGAGAAACCCCCCCAAAGCACAACATGTCTCCGAAAGGCAGAAGCGTTTCAGGGTGGACATTTCTCCTGTGGCACCTGCTCCCTCGGATTCCAGCCCACAGGGGAGAGGAGATGGTCATTTTAATTTGTATTTAGGTTTCCGGAAGCGTTTCGATTTTAAGAGAAACCCCCCCAAAGCACAACATGTCTCCGAAAGGCAGAAGCGTTTCAGGGTGGACATTTCTCCTGTGGCACCTGCTCCCTCGGATTCCAGCCCACAGGGGAGACCAGCGACATAGGGATCTACACCAAAACCCTCCTGGATCATCCCATCGAACCCTCTATCCCCAATGAGATATTTTTGGCTTTACATGGTCACTTTGTAGAGAGGGAGGAAGGATCTTGTTTCTGCAGACTGCGCAGACCACGTTCACACCGAGAACAAGTGGGCCTTTCCAGGAAAATTATTCCTGACATCCTTATGGACAAGGAAAAGAGGAAAAAAACACCCAAACCGATAGAAACAGTTGGCCCAACAGAAATAAAGTTAATGTAATACGGCAATATCCCGACCAGCCTCTGTTTACCAGCCAGCCTCCCCTCTGAGTCACGCGACTATTAACAACGCGCCGTTATAAAAATCCATCCTCGTAGGAGGAAGGATGCTGTCAAGGCTGGAGCAATTTCATGTTTTCGGTGAAATACGAGTAACGTTTGTGTTGTGTTTTCAATTCCTCTTTTCAGGTTATTTTCCATTTCCACTTTAATAATAATAATCACCATCATCATCTTTACGCCTAAAAATAGCACCTCACTTCTGCAATTGGAGTGACCTTTTGTGTTACGTGTGGCTCAGCGCGGAGCGAGCAGCTTGTTGAGTTTGGCGTTGACAGCAAGCACTGCTGCTTTCATCAGTTTAACTTGGGCTCCTCTCCTTCGAGTTCGCTCACGGGGAAACTCATGGAAAAGAGGCAAGAAACCCACTTACTCGGCACTGTTGGCAGGGCAGGCTCTGGGCATGCTAAACCTTCCGTGGAAACAAAATCCAAGCGCCGTGAAAAACGTAATTCACTTAATCATCAGCATATTTTTTTATTTTTTTAATTTTTTTTGCTTTCCCCTCCTCCCCAAAGTAGGGCAAATGATGGCGCTGGAAAGAGCCGCTTGGCTTTCATATTTCAATTCTAATATTACAAAAATGCCTGATCCTTTAGAAAGCCGTAATTTGTAATTCATAGAACCCTCAAATGGTTAGAATTGGAAAAGACCTTAAAGATCACCTAGTTCCAACCCCCCTGCCCCGGATTTTTGATCCCTGCCCTGGACTTTGGCAGAGCACCAAGAGAACACTTTTCCCTCAGGCTTCCCACTTGGTCCAACTGGGACATTTCCTCTTCTAGCTGCCGTAAGATGCCCTCTTCATTTTGTACTTTCTGAGAGCATTTGAATTCAGTGGGGACTACAGCGTCAGGTAACGCTTGACTTTAATATTAATAGCTACTTTTTATTCTGGAGTTATCTGGCTTAGTTTAGAGAAGATATTCTGCACGGTACAGTCCTCGTGCCTTGTTTTACAATGGACTCCTGGAATATTTCAGTATTCCTGTCTCCTTGGACTGCCTCTTCCAAGAGTCCATGTTAATATTTCCTAATATTTCCTAATAATTTCCTAATATTTCCTAAATAGCTACCTAGCTATATCAGGCAGGATGATTTTCCTGGCCCAATCTAATAAGTCTCCTGATACTTTCCCCCAAAAAACCCCAAGTGGTGCCGCATTAAATGCCTGAACCTTTTGAAGAACACAGCTGTCGGGGCAGATGGAGACAGGGAGAAAAGCTGTGATCTTACCCAGGCTATTGCTCCACAGGAATCAACCTGCACCTACGCAGGGAGCTCAGGTTTTCCTGCTGGAGGAATTCAGGGCTATCCTTGGAATAAATGGTGCCTGCAGAAAGCTCCTCCATTCCCCAGGCTGCGGCCAGCTGGTGGGGAGCAATCCCAATCCCATAACAACCACCATCCCAGGGCGAGCAGGCACCTCACACTGAGGGAGGAAACGGCCGCGCTGCTCCCAAGAGTTCAGAAACCTTCAGTCGAATCAGAAAAGCAAGGAAAAAAAAAAAAAACCAAAAAGAAGATATTTAAATAATAATTGAATCCTGCATCTTACTTGCCCTGGGATCCTTTTGTGCCGTTAGGGTGCGTTTTGGCGATGCTTCCTTGCATTTTTTGAGCAGCCTGCATGGCCTGAAAGTGTTGTAGATGAAAACACAAGCTCGGAAAGCGGGGATTTCTACAAGCAGCGCTGTGGCCGAGATGGGCTGAGGTCCCTGAGCAAGTCCACGGTGATGAGGGAGGTCCATGGTCTAGCCAGCAAGTTGACTCCACACGTCAGGGTTCGGATCAACGGGGCGTGCGGCCACCATGGGTACGGCTGCAAGCAAGGACCCAAAATATCCCTCCGCTGCCTTCCGTCCAAAGAAGAGGAGGCCAATGAACAGTAGGGAAAAGAGCCAACAGACAAGCACCAACTTCTTCCTTGTGCGCGATCTAGCACCAGCGGCAGAGAGGCCCTGCAGGCAGGAGCACGATGCCCACATTTGTCAGGTCTTTGTCCACATCTTTGCTCCCATCGGAATCCTGATCTGGCCCACACAGCTTGGAAAGGCAGGCCCAGCTCCCACCGCTTCTCCTCCGCAGCAACCCGCTTTGGGCCCTGAGCTGACCATCTGGCGACTGTAGGAGGTCCAAGACCCCCAGGGCCCACGTCCTACAGCCCTTGGAGAACCTCCTCCCTCCAGGGTCAAGCATTCCTTCATTAGGAGAGGTGATCCATATGCTCTTGGTAAAGGCATTTTTGTGCAAGAAGCGCTTTAAAAAAATATCAAACAAAACACACACTTAGAGTTTTCAGTCCGCTCCGTTGTGGACTCGCCCTTGATGAAAGAAAAACTTTCCCTTCCAGCTTTTGAAATGGTTTTCCACCCACTTGGCAAGACCTTGGGCTAGAGACAGACCTGAAAAAAAAGAACAGCTATGATATTTCCCCCCAACATCCCTTTTTCTTAAAAAAAAAAATTAAAAGTTCTCCATCCCTCAAGATTTTTTCACTTATGACGGACTTCAGTTTTACAGCTCACTGATACAACCGGTGCCAAGCACGGGCTGCCTGAGGTGGTTTTTAAGGCTAACCGGGTGATCTCAGACCCTGGTTTACTCCCAGCCTCCCAATCCGTTGGTGATAAAGGCTGTGTTTGGAATTGTGTATCTTCCATACGTCCTTCCCAATCGCAGTCTCATCACTACACTTTCTTTGGAAGCATCCCCTACCTTGCTTGTAGAAATAGGATGTGGGTGAGGGAGCACATTCCCGGCACCCAGCAGGGTGAACCAACCACCATACCCAGCCTTGCCGGGTGCCGTATGCCAACCTGGAGCCACTCCTTGGAGCACAGCCTCCGGGACACCCGGCGCCAGCCTGGGCACCCTGAGGAAAACTGCTCCGGCCACAGCAGGGAAGACACCGCCCTCAGCCTGTCCCTGTTCCTGTTCCTCCCAGGATTCTCTGACTGCACGCCCGGCTCCAGGAATTGCCCCCATCCGGAGGAGTACGTGCTGACCAGCGCATGCATGGGCTCCAGCATGGCCCACAGGTTCTTTTATCTCCTGGCTCGTGTCCTCTGACAACCCAGCCCCGGGGCACGCGTGCCACCCGCTTGCAGAGCGCAGGGGATGCCGCTTTGAAGGGCTGCCAGAAAGCCCCGGCGGCCTCCACACCCCACACAAGGGGACAAAAGTCACCTTTAATGACCAGATGCGAGACAGCCTCCCAAGGTGCAGTAGCGGTACCTTCTCCTGTGCCTCCTCCCAATTTCCATGCGACGGGATCTAGTTTCTCACCCACCTTTTTCTTTTGCAAACAGAGACCTGTTTCCCTCATGAGAGGGAGCAGGAGCCACCAGAGCTGGCGGATACCCACTTTCTTCCATGGGCAACGGGGACACCTCCAAGCTTATGTGTTGGCCTCTCCCATCACGAGTGCCCTTCAACTCTTCTCCTCCCTCCACCTCCCTTGCACAGCTGCATCCAGGCACTGGGATTTCCTGCCAGCCTTGGAAGCAACATCCCACCACCTCCCCTCCACCTCCTTCAGGGACTGGGCCATGATGAAGAGGAGCTCCTAGGGAAAAAGCAGTTCTTCCACCACAGGCTGAACTGAGGGGCTTGTGGACCTCCTGGTTGCTCCCCATCCCACCCTGCAGCTGGACTGGTGCCGAACCTGCACCGAAGCCGATTGCCTGCACCACCACAAGCGTTAATTTTCACCTGTGTTAAATGCTGCTTTGAATAATTTATTGGTTATTTATTCTGCCTGAGAGGAAGGTTAGACCACGCATTTAAATGGAAACACTCTTCGCAAAAGTTACAGGAAATACCAGTGAATATCACCACTTCTCAGCCAGGGCAAGTTTTAACACTGGGCTGATCGGGAAGATCGTGCTGTTTATCTCGGGTCACACCGAGCTTCATTCCTGCGGCTTTGCAGAGGGTTTCCCAGAACATGCCCGAGGTACATCCCAGGTCCATCATTAACCTGAAGCCAGCAGTGTCCTCTTCTCACCACCGCTCCTCTAGAGGTGGAAACCGCTTCTCCACGCTTCAACTAACACACCTGACTCGCCAAACTTTTGCGCCTAAGCCCTGCCAACCTCTTTGCCTCCCCCCCTGCCACGAGCTCGCAAGCTGCCCTGTTCCCAGGGTTCTAGTTTGAGAAACCCACAACAATTTATTGTCGTTTGGACAATTATTCTCTCACCTGATGGCCCCTCCCCACCCGGGAAGGGGACTTGGGAGAAAACATGGAAACCCAGGGGTTGAAGTATAAAGAGATTTAATAGAATAAGGTTAGATAATTAACAGTAATAACACTAAAGAACCAATATTGATCCCGATACCAATATAAAATATACAAGGGTTATACTCAGCCCATTCTATCCATAGGAATCCATGCACTCCCAGTGGGACACAACCAGCGTGGGACATTGCAAGCGCTACGGCTTCGGGAGGAAGGGAAGGGCTTGGGGTTCCAGCACCGGGGCAAGGAGTTCTCTGGATCGCAGCCATCACGGGAGAGAGAGAATTCCTCAGCAAACTTTCTAATTTCCATGGAATGTGCCGTTCATGGTACGAAATAACCTTGTTGGCAGCTTGGGGCAAGCGCCCGGGTCTTGCTCCTCCTCATCCCTGCACCTGGCGAGCTCAAAAACACCGAGACCTCGAAACCCCCACACTGTAGCTGGTTATAAAGTAAATATTGTCACAAATTCAGACACTGGAGTCTTCTAAAAGTGCAGTTTCCCCAAGCGTTAGAGATTAGTCCTGTGTCACTCAAAGCAGGGCACCGAATCAGGGCTGCTGCTGACTGTCCCCATCTCCGAAGCGCGGACGCCCAAGACACCGCCCCAAATGGACGGAAGAACAAGCAGGAAGCGAAAAATGATGCAAAGTAGATAACTGGACCTCAGGAGACAGCAGAGGACCAGCAGGCCTCCCTGGACGTGGTGGCACTGGAGAAGGTCCCCAAATGTGCTTTAGCTTTGCGTCGTGATCAAAGCTGCACAAATACAGGACTATTTCATTTTCCAACACCACCCTTCCAAAAAAATGACACTTTAGCTCCTGTCAAAAATTAAAGGCACCTCCAAAGATTCCTCCCCCCCCCCAAAAAAACCCAAAACCCCACAGCATTTTCTATTCCTTGAATTACCACATTTTAATCTATTTTTCAGTGAAACCCATCATATTAGCAAGGTTTTGGCAAGACTACGGGGAAAAGACAGGGCCCTAAAGCAGTCCGCCACTGACGACAAGCACTTGTGCTCCCCAGAAAATAAGCTTTTTCAATCAAAAAAGAAGTTTTGCACTTCTCTGGTTACATCCTGCCAGCTCCCCTAGTGCTGACGACACCGGAGAGCACATCTGCAGCACAGATTTCTCTGGAGACTTCAGCAGAAAGCCAGACTTGGGTGGGTTTGATCCCTTAAAAAAAAAAAAATTTGTTTGTTGAACTTAATAGCCTCTACTTTCCTCCTAAAATAATGTCTGCGGCACAACGATCCTACTGGGGTCCATATGAAACAGCAGCACCATATAATTAACTGGGATACAGGAGAGATATCAGGGACTTTGGGTGATGATATTGCAGAACCGTTCTCATACGGGCAAACGGATCACTACGTTATAACGGGGAAGACAAAGGATATTTATTATTATTGTGCTCAAGCAAGGCTTGGTTTAATACATAGTAGCGAACGGAAACCCACAAGTGAAATAAAAATCCTCTAATTCACATCCTCGCTGTTAAAATTACAGATAAAAGAGAGATCTTGCATGCACAAAAGCCAAGCAAAATAGCGGGATAGATAAAAATAATATATGTGGCTGAAATCCACAGTACCTCAGACAAACCCTACTGGATGAAACAGTTTGTCACGAAGGCGAGGGGGAGGCTGAACGAAGAGGCCCCAGCCAAAGAGGATGAACGATTTTATGGGCTTCGATACTTAATGGCCCGACTGGAAATGACATGAAAGTCCGCGATTTTCAAGGTGACTGGTTGGAGCTGTCTCAAACAGACCGTCCGTCCTCGCCGGCCGCTCCTGACAGCCTGAGCTGGGCACTCCGAAGCTGTCCCCGGAGACTCACCGAGCATGACAGCAGCAGCCCTCTAAGCTTGGCCCCAATCCAAACTCTTTAGGCAAAGGCTGATCTTGGCAAAGTTTCTGCTCTGTAGCTTGAATTCAAAGAGCTCCTTCATGCTTTCCGACTGGGGATTGGAAACATTTTCACTTAAGAATTACTTTTTTTTGTTGTTGTTTAGTCCCAGCTCTCATGAATCTAGGGTCCTTTGAGTTTTTTTAAATAAGTTTCTTCACCCTTTTTTTTATCTGGGAGGAATTCTACTTCTTTAGACATCATGAAAGGAGGTCTAAAGACCTCAAAGGTCTTTACAACTACCTGAAAGGAGGTGATAGCGAGGTGGGGGTCAATCTCTTCTGCCAAGGAACAAGCAACAGGACAAGAGGAAATGGCTTCAAGTTGTGCCAGAGGAGGTTTAGGTTGGATATTAGGAAAAACTTCTTTACTGAAAGGGTTCTCAAGCATTGGAACAGGCTGCCCAGGGAGGTGGTGGAATCGCCGTCCCTGGAGGTATTTAAAAGCCGGGCAGACGTGGTGCTGAGGGACATGGTTTAGGTGTGGTTTTGGCATAGGTTTCTGGTTGGACTCGATGATCTTGAAGGTCTCTTCCAACCCAAGTGATTCTATGAAACCAAAGGCATGAGCAAAACCCATTCCTACCTGTTGGGAGGACAGCCCAGTCTCCCACCCAGTCCTGATGAGAGCCCCACGCTGTGATTGCTCGGGTGGTGTCCGCTGCAGTGGCTTTTGGCTTAGTGATTTCTCTCATTTTTGCATCTCCAGCCTCCCATCATTCTGTCCATTGCAACGGCCACGAGGAGGGTGGGTAGAGGTGGCCCAGACACTCGTTGTCTGATGGTCCCCAGCCCCACTCTGACACCTCACGAGCCAGGCAGCAGCTAATGGTTCCCACCCAACCAAACCCTTTTCCTTCTGGGGGAAGCCAAGGCACAGCACAGCCACCAAGACCCTGCTTTGACCCACCATCAGCTGGTCTCTCACAAAATCAGAAAGCATTTCTGTAGCACTTAGCTTTAGCACAGCAGACAGGCTCCAGGGCTAAGTGGGAGTCAGTCCTGGACCACCCTCTCTGCACGAAGGTTCACCACCGTGAGGGCACCCCATGCCTTTACCTAGGGCCTTCCAGTTTCTGCAGACCTCAAATCCCTTGGGTGCTGCAGTACCCTTGGGCGAGGCAGTGCGATTCCTGGAATCAAACAGCTCAGCCAAAAAGAAAAAAAAAAAAGCAAAGCAGTATGATGGACATCACTGGAAGGGCCCTCCAGACTCCTCCAGTGCTTGCAAGTGCTAATTGCCAGCAGTCCAATTACATTCAGGTCTCTGATGGATTTAATTGCTGAGTTGCTGAAGAGAGAAGTGACCTATTATGGATTGTTGTTTACAGCAAATTAGTTCAGAAATTCCCATTTTTCTGCCTGTCATGCTCAGAGGGCAAAGTCCCTCAACTCAGCCACCGAGTCAGCGAAGGACTTCACCGGCTCCGGCAGACACAAGCTCACTCAAGAGGAAAAGCTGAGCAAAGACACATCTAGGGCAGAAACACAAGCCTGGCTGCTCCACAGAAGAAAGCTCTGAGATGGAAGGGGTCAGAGAGGGACAGCAACAGCTCAAAGGAGCAAAATCACCCAAGGCAGGTCCTACAGCAGCAGATGAGGGAGGCTGATACAGACACACCTACAGCACAGCTCAAACCAGACCTGAGCTTAAATGGAGCTGGTGGAGCAGTGGGTGGAGACAGGTGGGTGGGTGGAGGTCCCAGGTGAGGCTGCTCATGGCAATTAACAGTTTAATTTAGTTTAAATTGACAGTTTCAGGGTGTTTGCTTCTGGAGGAGTCTCTAAAGCAATGCCATAAGGAGAAAGCCCCAGGACCCCCAGGCAGTTTGAAACCTTCCAGTAAATAAAAGGAATGGGGAGGGATCATCTTCCTTTGCAGGACATCTATAGGGCTGGGCTGAAAAGATATTTAGAAGAAGGAGGTTATAGTCAGGTGGGGGTCAATCTCTTCTCCCAAGGAACAAGCAATAGGACAAGAGGAAATGGCCTCAAGTTGTGCCAGGGGAGGTTTAGGTTGGATATTAGGAAAAACTTCTTTACCGAAAGGGTTCTCAAGCACTGGAACAGGCTGCCCAGGGAGGTGGTGGAATCACCATCCCTGGAGGTATTTAAAAGCCAGGTAGACGTGGTGCTGAGGGACATGGGTTAGGGGTGGTTTTGGCATAGGTTTCTGGTTGGACTCAATGATCTTGAAGGTCTCTTCCAACCCAAGTGATTCTATGATTCTAAGAATATTTGCACTTTATTTTTTTTTTAACGGGGTAAAAAAATGCATTTCCCACGGCTCTAAGCTTCTGTGCCAAGGCAAGGGGGACAAGTCAGGTTGGGCTGAAGGTAGGGGCTGGTGGTAGCCCTCTCCTTTGTCACGCTGGTGAGGTCTCCCAGAGGTGGAGTACTTGTAATTGGAGCTCTTATGGTCTTCTAAGAGAGAGCACTGGGTAGTCACTGCCCTCTCAGAAAGCGGGGCTGTTCCCTCCCCCAGGGTACAGCAGGGTTGTGCACTGCTCCCTGGGCT
Organism: Chionis minor; assembly: GCA_013398295.1. Classification (NCBI taxonomy): domain Eukaryota; kingdom Metazoa; phylum Chordata; class Aves; order Charadriiformes; family Chionidae; genus Chionis; species Chionis minor. The sequence continues at coordinate 16,398 of VZSF01000757.1, read as the reverse complement.
TGACTGCTATTGTGGGTGGATAAATACAATGCTAGGACCACATTATCCGGGCTGTTACCTAGAGATAAAAAGAATTAAAGCAGGGGAATGCAAGAAGCTTAAAAACAGGCCTGCCCTTGACTTGCGCAATATATTTCAACAGACCCATAAAAAGATCAGGGAATTCACTCAAGCATGAATAGATACAAGCATAAAAGAATGGCGGTATTATATTTATTATTAAAGCCCTTTTAAAGCCCCCTTATTGCAGATGGATTCCGCGCCTCTGGGGAAAGTCAGGGACAGGATATTTAGCAAAAATGTTATTAAAAATAGAAATTGTTTCCCCATGACTTAACCTTATTGCCTAGGGGGAAATCACTTAGGTGATGTTATTGGAGAGCAGGCAGTTACGAGACCATGGTTGTTATGGAAGACTGTGCACCAGGCTTCCGGAATACCAGCAACGTTTCCACTTCCAGGGAAGTAAATTTACCTGCGCATCCCATCCACTGCTGGCAGTCCCCCTCCCCCCCCGCAGGCTGAGGAAGAGGAAGGTCCCATTGCATCGTCCCCCAGCGATTTTGCAGTTTGTCATTGTTCACGTGTCCAGTCGGCAGCTCCGAGAGGCGCCCTTCCTTGATCTGGAGGGACTGGGGACCGGTGGCCAAGTGGCAGCACGTAGGATGGCGCCGTGCTTTGCTTCCTGCTCTAGTTCCAGCCCAACGTTAATAACGGAAAGCTTTCTCCCTAACTAAGTTTTCCTCAGAACTTGCAAAAAGGTTCAATTATGACAAACGGGCGTTTTCTGACAGAAAACCTCCCCTGTCCCCCAGCCGTGGCCAACAGCTGCTTGTCAAAGCCGCGTCAAGTGTGATCCCCCCTGCAAAGACAGCCCGAAGCTCTTTGAGAAATCCAGCTCCAGAGGCCACGGAAATGCCAGGGGGATCGCCGAGCTGATCAGATTGTCTCCTGTCTTCCTCCTGGGATACATCTCAAGGAAGATGGGCAAATATCAAACATTCATCACAGGCACTTGTCCCTTCAACAGCTGACATTGGTGCAGCAAAACAGTTTTTGATCACTTGAGCTTAATGTCACTGCAATCATTGCCTGGAATGTAATTTTGTCTTTAAAAAAAAAAAAAAGGGAAAAAAAAAAACCACGGGGGGGGGGAAAGGAGAATAAAAAATGAGACTCAAAGGTCTCCGAGCTTCAGAAAAGCTGGCTCTGAAGTTCTGCTGTAAGCATCGCACCTCAGCAAATTCTGCAAACTCCCCCCCCACCTGTATTTGGACATTTTCCTCTTGCCTAATGATATTCCATCAATTATATAACTTCACAGATAGTAGAGATCAGTATGAGGGAGTTCGGCTTCATTATTAGTACAGTTATTGTCCTTTGGAGACTGAGCTAATGGCCATTTGTCTTCTTCAATTCAATTAACAACAACCCTCTCTGGACACCACACGGGTTGCGCTCCACGACATGCCGCTACATCCCCTCCTCCGGCAGGACATGACCCCCATCTCCGTGGAGAAGATCTGGCTCCTCTCTCGCCAGCTGCACGCTATACATTTTAGCAGCGCGTCAGGAAATGGCAGACTAAATTATCAAAGAACTGAACTGGGCAGGGCTTGAGCCAAGAAAAATCCATTTATCGATGGCCATTCCCCCTCTGAAGTGCTTGAGGAGGTTGACAAGACAGAAACATGCCTTTCCCGACAGGCCAAGAAGACTCTTCCCAAGGAGGACAAGGTCACATCTTCCAGCAAAGAACGAAGGGTAGAAACTGAAGGTCGGAGCCAGACTGCGGGATGAGTTTCAACATTTTTTTAAAGAAAATGGAGCTTACAGCTGCTCCGGTTTGTCAGAGCGACTCTTCTGTACGACTGTGGATTGCAGTACGTTTATTTTCCCCTTATCCCTGGCCTCTGCTCTGTGAATGCTCTTGTCACTACGTTCAAGGAGCCTCAAGCAGGAGCTGTTAAACCCAAGCATGTTCCTCCATGAGGTTGCTGCCTTCCAGCGTGTGAATAATCCTCTTGCTTCTCCAGAGCAATGGCTGTTGTCTTTGCCACCTTGGCCTCTTCCCTTTCCACTTCCAACCCCATAAGGGCTTGCACCAAACCCAGAGGTTTGCCGGAGTGGTGCTGGGTCAGTTTTAGGGAGTTTTGGGCTCCCCTGCAGTCAGGGCTGAGACGCTCCTGCTCCACGTAGCCACCAGGACACGAGCCACCGGCCTCCGAAGGTCCACCAAAACCGAGCGTTGGGTTCGTTACTGCGTCCTTCTGCTTTAACAAACACAAACTCCATCCACCCTGTAACAGGCACAGCCCGGCGCTGCCACCGCCGCTGTGAGTAACAGTGATGGGATCACTGAGACGTAACAAGATTTATCACTTTCTCCTGAAGAACGATTGCCTGCTTGGTGTCCTCAGTAAATAATGTTCTGCCTGCATCATCTGGGGACATCATTAACCCAGGGGACAGTGACACCACTTAACATTTCACGGGCTCGCTCAGCTCCCCTCAGCTGCCTGAGATGTACGGTTACTCAGGGACGAGGTGACGACGCGATGCCAAAATCCGCACCCGGGAAGAAGGAAGATGGCACATGTGTTTTGACACTGAGGAGCAGCTCCACGCTCCACCTGCACTTCCAGCACAGCCTTTACTGGGATCCCTACAGGGAGTTTGGGCTAGGTGGGCCACTTTGGCTTCAGCAAGGCTATCAGAGTGGCGAGTCGCAGACGCCAGCCCCTGGGTGTCTCGGGGCATGTCCTAACTCTCATCCACCGCCATGACCCCCTCGCTGGGCTGTGGACAAGCAGTGCTCTTCCCACCACGTGCCCAGGGTCTCCTCCCTTCTCCAGCCACAGGCATCTTGGTGACTTCCTTCAGGCAGCCTGCTCTCAGGATGCTTAATAGCTCCTGACTACTCCTTCACTATGGCCATGACCAAAACACTGGATTTATTAACGCATTTTTAATTAGCAAACTCAGTCTCCAGGGGAAGGTGCCTTGCATCTCAATGACCTTTGCTTTGAACCTTTGCCAGAGAAAGCTTCACGCCGTAAACCTGGGTCCGCAACCAAGGTTTGTGATGACCCTCAAGCTGAGCAGCCCGGGCAGGGGAGGGTGAGGGATTCGCAGTCCCACATGTCGTCCAAGCTGGTGGGAAGTTGTAAGACACCCCCTTGAGTACGAGCACGTCATGGAAAGCTTACGAAGCCTCTGCGCAGCTGAAGAAGTGCTGTAGGAAAGGCTTGCTGGAGCACCGCAATGGGGTTCGGGTGGTCCCAAGAGCTGGAGTGGGGGGTCTGGGCAGAGCTACATGCCTAAAGCGCACTGAGGACAGGCAGGGGACAGGAGCCAGCCTGACTGCACGCACCAGCCCTCTCGTTCTCAGGAACAAGGGAAGGACAACAGTTATTTTCCCTTGGAGCCGTGCTCAGGGCAGTTCACGACCCAATTACTTACCCCGTCTCTCCAGGAAGGTGCCTTTTTGCAAGCCGTGTCTTTCCACATCAGCTTGTAGTATCAGGGGCCAGCGTCAAGGCCTGTTTTTTCCTAGGAGTTAGTGACATTTTAATCAACTCTTCCGGATAGAGTTACACATTTAAATGTTACGCTGTTTCCTTCAGATTTCCCCAGGCGTTTCACGGTTTCAACACGGTTTCAGCGTTTTCCGTGCTCCTCCAGTTACAGATCCCGCTTCGAGCCGGGCGTTGCAATCCAGCCGTTCCAAGCTGAGCAACGCGGCGGGAGCCCAAGCTCCTTAGCTCCGTGTGGTGGGATCCGTTTCCCACCTCTGGGAGGAGCAAGGGAATGAACCCATTTCCTCCTCCTTCCCGCTGCTTTGGGAAGGGTGGGGGAACTGTCGACGGCTCCGTGGTTTATTACCCACACGGCTCTATAGCTCCGTACCTTCCAAACGCGGTCAGCGGCGCCCGGCGCCAGCTGTTCCTCGGTTTTCTGGCTTCTGCTGCCGCACAAGCTGTTAGCGATGCCATTTGTCTCCGTCCTCCTCTGGAAGGCACATCCCGATGGCACAAGGCTTCCCAGCAGCGGCTTTTTCCCCCTCCCTGGCCCACATTCAGCCTTATCCTGGCTAGAACCGAACCGCGCGAGCTCCAGAGTAGCAGGAGGACCTGGCAGGAAAATCGTTGCGGAGCAGAGTGTAGCAGACGCTAAATATTCACGCGGCTGCCGGTTCGCAGCACCGCGCTACAAAAGCGGGAGGTATTTGCACTCCACGGAGTCTCCCGACGAGCATCCCACCCTTTGGGTCTGTTGCGTTAAGAGTTTGAGCAATCTGGCAGGAAATAAACCCCCTTGCTTTCCAGCCGACCCTCAGATATGAGGGGAGCCGGCGTCTCCACGAGCTCCCGTTCCCACATTTCATCCATCTCCCAGTGTCTGGTGCGTCGAGCTCCCTCCAGGCGCCAGCACCTGGGGTTGTTTTGGGGAGCCACGGCCTCGCTATCTCCCGACCGCTCCTAGCTGCATTCCAGTCCGTCACAATGCTGGGATCGGAAGGGGAAAATGAGGAATTTCAAGTCACCTCCAGCAATTATACGACAGGGTCGCCGGGCAGCAGCAGAAGCCCCCCAGAACCGAGCAGCAACCGCCGCAGTGGAAACAGGCGTGCGGCTGGTTCCGACAGCAGGATGCGTCTTCATCCCTTCTGGCTTCTCCACCTACCCACATCCTCATCCTCCCGGGTGGCAGGAAGACGCGAGTTCACCTTGCCACGGGGCCCACGGCCGTCCCTTTGCCATGGCCCAGGTGTCCCCCGGCCAGCCTGCCCTGCTGCTCAGCAATTCCTCCTCCAGCCCGCTGTTGGGACCGCTCCACCGCCTCCAGCCGTGCTCCAAGGAGCCTGGGAAGCGATGCCGCACGACTCAATCCCCCCTTTCTTAGCTCTCCCTTCTTGGAGGAGAAGCATGAGCCTGCCCGTGACCTCCAGCAAGGTCCCTTGCACGGTCCTGCAGCGCTGCAAGAGCACACCGCAGGGCTTCTGCCCTCCACGTCACGTCCCCTCGCTGGCACCCGCACTTGGCCAAAACTGGGGATGCTGCTGAAGGCCAAAATCAGGATCATCATCCTGCTGCTCCTCCAGGAAACACCTGAGCTGCAAGGAAGTTTTTCCCCGAGTCGAGTTCAAGGCGCGGGCAGCTCTCGGCGGCAAGAGATGCAGCCCCGGTGGGCTGTCCCGCAGCCTGGCCATGTAGCTCCCCCCACCGCCCCGCTGGCATTCCCTGCGGAGCTGCCTCACCTCCACCAACTCCTTTTGCTCTCAGCCAGTCAACCTCCCCTTCCCACCTGGGCTTTTGGGCACAGCCACCATCAAGATGTCGGGGGGCTGAGCGAAGAGCTTGCGAAGAGCCTCGAACCACGTCCCCAGAGCTGTCGTGGCTTGCTTTCTAAGACAATTCCCTCCCACGTGCTACTAGATGCATTTTGACGGGTTTTCCCCCACTTCCCCTGCGGGATGCCCAGTTTTTACTAGGTGGACAGGCAGAGCAGGCCAGCTTTCTGGGGAAAGACAGACTTGTGGAAAGGAGAGGGTTTTGGAAGCCTTTTCTCTCCCTCCGTTCCTCCGGGCATGATGGAGCAACTGTTTCACGCAGCTCCATTTCCTGGGCTGCTTTCCCAATCCCTTATCAACCACGGAGACCTGCTACTGCTCCCTCCCGTCCCTCCTCCCCTTTACCCTTTGCAGCCTAATTTATCAGGGTCGCTGCACCACCGCTCCAACGGGACTGGGAAACTCCACGGGGCAAGGCCAGGGTCCGGAGACACCTCCTGTCTCCCTGTAAAACCCCAATGGCACGCGCTGCGAAGGCGGCACTTCAAAGCCTCCGAGAGGGAGCCATTTATTATCCCGCTTTCCCCTTAACGCAGTCTCTGCTGTCCTGCATCCCCCAGCGCCGATATCCAGCGGTTTTTCTCATCCAATTTATCATTGGGTTGTTTCACCCAAGTCAGCAGATGCCCCTCTGCTCGGGTTACTGACGGATCGATCCACGTCGAGGCCTCGGAGATGCTGCTCCGAGTTCCAATTCCCCTCCTGTCTCAGCGAGATGTGGGAAAGGGGAAGGCAAATCCCCGCGGAATAGCGAGTGACAGGAGCAGCCAAGCACCCTGCGAGGGGCTGCTGGTCTGGCTGGAGGGCTCTGAGGGGTGCGAGGAGAACACCCCTGCGCTCCACACATCCCTCGGGAACCGCCTGCAGCCACTCGCCCTCCTCCCGGCAGCACGGAGCCAGGCGACGGCTGTCGAGACGCGGCCGGAAAGCAGAGGCAGATCACAGCGGGGCAGTGATGGTGGCTCAGCGGAACCTCCCGACTGGCACCAGGTCACCACCGACTCCCTGCCAGCCACTTCTGATCCCACTGGGATGATGGAAAGGGAGGCAGCCGCCCAGAGCTGTCAGGACAGCCGTGTTATAGAATCATAGAATCACTTGGGTTGGAAGAGACCTTCAAGATCATCGAGTCCAAACAGAAACCTACACTGCCAAAACCACCCCTAACCCATGTCCCTCAGCACCACGTCTGCCCGTCTTTCAAATACCTCCAGGGATGGTGATTCCACCACCTCCCTGGGCAGCCTGTTCCAATGCCTGATAACTCTTTCAGTAAAGAAGTTTTTCCTAATATCCAATCTAAACCTCCCCTGGCACAACTTGAGGCCATTTCCTCTTGTCCTGTTGCTTGTTCCTTGGGAGAAGAGATTGACCCCACCTGGCTATAACCTCCTTTCAGGAGTTGTAGAGAGTGAGAAGGTCTCCCCTCAACCTTCTCTTCTCCAGGCTAAACAATCCCAACTCTCTCAGCCGCTCCTCATCAGACTTGTTCTCCAGACCCCTCACCAGCTCCGTTGCCCTTCTCTGGACACGCTCCAGCCCCTCAATGTCTCTCCGATACTGCGGTGCCCAAAACTGAACACAGCACTCGAGCTGCGGCCTCACCAGTGCTGAGTACAGGGGCACAATCACTGCTCTGCTCCTGCTGGTCACACTATTTCTGACACAGGCCAAGATGCCATTGGCCTTCTTGGCCACCTGGGCACACGCTGGCTCATGTTCGGCCGACTGTCCACCAGGACCCCCAGATCCATTTCTGCCAGGCAGTTACCAGCCGCTCCTCCCCAAGCCTCTAGCGCTGCCTGGGGTAAATGCCTGGGGTGTCGTACGCAGCACGCCGATTTCCCATTCCACTCCATGCTCCTTGACCATTTTTTCCTTCAAATAGGTGGGCTTTTTTTGCTTCTGCCTTGCCTGCGCTGGAAGCTGGAGAAGCACAGGCCTCCCACTGCCCCTGGGAGCTTGCAATCATGTGCCCCACTTCGGAGCCCAGCACACAATTCCAGCTCTGCCGGAACAAGCAGCCACATGCTGCTGGGGTTTGGTCCCGCCAGCGTCCGGCCCCTGAGCTCTGCCCACCCCCAGCTGGATCCCCGCTGCACCACCGGCGCATCCCCACCACCACCACCCCATTTCGAGCCGTGGGGCGGGAGCCATGCCCTTCCACCCCATGGCTTCCGGAATGAAGTCCTTAATCCAGCCCTCGCAGCGATGCCGGCCTCAGCTCTTGCGGTCCCGTGCCATGTTCCGTGGGAAATGCAGGTGACGGTCTTCCTACATCTCGCCTGCTGTAGGAGTGAGGCTCACAGTGAAGCATTTCAGTGAGATTAAGGCTGATTTTTCTGCCGCATCCTTTTTCCATTCTGGAAAAGGGGAAAGGTGCTTAATGAACCCCGGGGGAACCAGCGAGCTCCCCATCTGTCACTACATGGAAAACCTGACAGGGTGGTACTGGGATTTAACTGTCTGGACAACTAACAAGGACATTTAGCACTTTTCCCCATTTCGTCTCTAAGAGAAGGACGCGGCAATGCGGTAGGCACTTCTACGGAGGAAAATACCTGGGGGTCACAACCCAGCAGTTTTCACACTCAGGGTCCTTAATGGATTTCTTCCCACCCCGGCCACCCTCCCCGCACAGGCAGTTGGTCCAAGCTCTATTTTCTCAAGCCACAAGAGTGTTCGCTGAATTCTCAATTAGATACAAAACCTCTTAAGGAGTGAGACAAAGCTCCCAGAAGTGGTTTTATGGCATCCGAGACACAAAACCCTCCTCCTCCAAAGCACTCTCCTGACACATCCTCGTTCCCTCGCGATCCAAGTGCATTTCCCAACCAAAGCCGCAGCTGCGAGGGGTGACCTGGAGAGAAGACTGGCCTCGTACTCCACTTTGCTGCTCTGCCTGAAAGGAGACCTTCAAGGAAACCAAATGGAAGTTTCTATTTGCTTTCCCCCTACCATGAGGAAAAGCTCCGAACGGTTGGGGAGGTGGCTATGCAGAGGGGCAGGATGCCACACGGAGGGCAGAGATTTCATCGTCCTCATGAATCACAGAATCATAGAATCACTTGGGTTGGAAGAGGCCTTCAAGATCATTGAGTCCAAACAGAAACCTATGCCAAAACCACCCCTAACCCATGTCCCTCAGCACCACGTCTGCCCGGCTTTTAAATACCTCCAGGGACGGCGATTCCACCACCTCCCTGGGCAGCCTGTTCCAGTGCTTGAGAACCCTTTCCGTAAAGAAGTTTTTCCTAATATCCAACCTAAACCTCCCCTGGCACAACTTGAGGCCATTTCCTCTTGTCCTATNGCTCCCCGCGGAGCATCATTAGAATGGCAGCCCAGCCTCAGACCCAAAGGGTCGCGCCACCCGGAGTTGGTGAGCTCAGCAGAGTCCCGGCAACTCCGCCGAGACGCACCGGAGTGACAGTTAAGGTCTTTGCCCTTTCCATTAGCTTGATTTTAATTTGAAGCCACGCTGTTCATTACTTCCACTCTATCCAGCCTCCGGCTGGCTGGCAGGATGCTTCGTGTCGCTGCCGACTCTGGGCGAGAGCCCGATGCTCCCGTCTCCGGGGTGCCGGCCGCACGCGTGTCCATGGCCACAAACCAGCTGCAGACGCCGCGGCTCTGCTAGGACACTGCTCCACTTCTCCCACACGGCCCTCACCTCTGGAGCAGGAGGCGGCTGCGGGTCGGAGCAGGCTGGGGGATAGTCCATGCTGTTCCCACTCCCGTGCATGGAAACGCTTTAATTTACTTACAGACGGTGCCAATGGGAGGTGGAAGGGAAGGAACGGCGCCAGCTTGCCAGCAGAGAGGTTTCCAAGCGTCACCCCAGCTGCTGGAAGCTGTGATGGTCGTATAAAACCATCACGTTAGCCTACAGGTAGCCCAAGGCCAGAGGCTCCAGATGCTGGAAAGCAGCCGCAGGCTACAGGAATGCGCGAGAGAAGCTGGAATCCCCGAGCTCAGAGCTCTTCCAGTGGCTTATATTCCCAACTCCCCAAAGTTTTTGGAAAACTTTAAGAGAAACTACTTGGATGGGGAGCAGTACGTTCCTCAGCCCTTACCGCAATGGTGGGGTTCTCTCCCGGGCACTCCCCAGCAAAGGGATGCTGGGAGAGAACTGGAAATGTAGGTATTTTTCAGCTGGTTCTTTCCATGCACCTGCTCCCATCTCTCCCGAGCCCCTCTCCCGGGAAGACAGCCCGGGCAGTCAGGCCCTGGGATGCTCAGGATTGCGCAGGAATCACCGCAGCGGGCACCAGCCAAACCAGGAGCCTCCTCTCTCCCAGCGACAGCAGCCATTGCCCCGCTCCGCTTATCTGAAGCGTCATTTTCCACAGGGATCAGTGCTGGAAAGCACTTTCAAAAAGGGAATTTGGAAGCATTACCTCAAGCTGAAGAGCCGCCAGGCGGAACAAACACACAGCACTGCAGAAATAAGGGGGGAGCTGGTACCAAATTGGACATCTGCCTCAAGACAGCTTGATCCACAAAAGATTTTCTGCTATCCTGCAATATAAAGGGGGAAGCTCTGAAATACAATCTTTCCTTGGCAAAAATAAATAAATAAATTAAAAAAAATAATAATAAAAAAAATGCTGGTCTGCAGCTCCTGCAATCTCTAGTCCATATATTTACAAAGATCCTTGAAGGGAGACAGAGCAATTTGCTGGGATGAATGTCCGCGCATCCGAAGCAGCAGGTTTCCTCACAGAAGGCGCATAAACACCCCCCCAAACCCTCCTCCCCATCACCCAAAGGCCGTCGCCTCAGGCTTCCGCTCGCGTGGCACCCAGAGGAGCCTCACCAGTGCGAGAAGACTGCGAGCCTCCCGAGTCAGGACAAAGCAGCAGCCGGGGGAGAACAAGGCAGGAAGCAAGAAGAGGCCTCTTCAGCACGACGAGGACCTTCGGCTGCCGCAAGCGTGGCATTGAAGCATCCGCACAAGCCAAGCACGGAGAGCCGGGAAAATCCCGATCTCGCTGCCTCCTGCAGCCACCCATCCCACATGGTTTCAGTTACCCATCACACATGGTTCTTTCCTTTCATCAGGGCATGGCAGAGCTGGACAGGGCTGGGGAGAGCACCCTGGCTGCACGACCTGCAAGGTTGTGGAGCGTTTCCCCCCCCTCATAAGCAGGAGAGACCAAAATTTAAGTCCCGAAGCCACTGAACGAGAGAAGAAAGGATCCTCACTGCAGAGGGGATCTCTGCCCCACAGCAGCTCCGCCAGAGAAATCCTGCTTTTCTATAGGAACACAAACAAAGAGCCTTCGACAAGCCCTACCCAAAGCCCTCGGCCAGTCTGGCGTCCTACCAAGCAGGAAAGACCTCAGAGGGCTTAAAATCATAGAATCATAGAATCTTCGGAGTTGGCAGGGGGCTCTGGAGACCACCTAGTCCAACCCCCCTGCCAGAGCAGGGTCACCCAGAGCAGGTGGCACAGGATGGTGTCCAGGCGGGTTGGGAATGTCTCCGGAGTCGGAGACTCCACCACCTCTCTGGGCAGCCTCTTCCAGTGCTCTGCCACCCTCAAAGGAAAGAAGTTCCTCCTCATGTTCAGATGGAACTTCCCATGGTCAAGTTTGTGCCCGTTCCCTCTTGTCCTGTCACTGGGCACCACTGAAAAGCCTGGCCCCCTCCTCCCGGCCCCCTCCCTTTAAATATTTCACAACACTGATGAGATCCCCCCTCAGTCTGCTCTTCTCCAGGCTAAAGAGACCCAACTCCCTCAGCCTTTCCTCAGAGGAAAGATGCTCCAGCCCCCTCATCATCTTTGTAGCCCTTTGCTGTCCCCTCTCCAGCAGTTCCCTGTCCTTCTTGACCTGGGGAGCCCAGCACTGGACACAGGACTCCAGATGCCCCTCCCCAGGGCAGAGCAGAGGGGGAGGATGACCTCCCTCCACCTGCTGGCCACACTCCTCTTGATGCCCCCCAGGATGTAAAACTGGAGTCAAAAGAAACGCCTGAGATGCTCATTTCTGCATCGTGCCAACGCAGCCGCGGGGACAGGCAGACTCCGAGGCTGCCTGGCAGGCTCTGGCTTCGCCCTGCAGGTTGGCTCACGGTTTTTCGGAGCAAGATCCCTGGTCCCACGTTGGGACCTCCTGGTGGGATGTGCAGCGGTCCCCAGCAAGCCTGGAAGCTGAAGCCTGGAAGCAAGCAGAAGACTGGGCAGGTCAGGAGAACCATGGAAGCTCCTCAGGGAGGAGGCTGAGCGCGCTGCATTTTGAGCGGAACAGAGCTAAACAGGCGGGTTTTAGACCAACATATGTGTCTGCCGAGAGCGGGGCTTGAAGAACAACCTGTTTTAGTAAAACTTGCAGTAACTTTTGGAGGGAGATCAGCTACACCGAAGCAGCTGACAATGAAAGAGCGTTCTCAAGCAACTATTTTTCCTCAAAATTACTTTTCAGACCCTCCGTTCAGGTACGTAAGATACACGCGCATCAATCAGGTTACATATTACCTTGTAAATTACATATACAGATTCCATCCCCACCCCACCAGTGCTGCAGTTTAAGTGCAAACCCCCCCACACCGCCCCCAGCCAGGGAAGTGGAAAGCCCTAAACCAGCTTCTGAAATCACACAGATAACGAGGACAATCCTAGCAGTCAGCCTTAAAAGGTTCGGCGGTGCAGCAGGCTATATATTTTTGTTTTGGTTTAATATTAATGTATTTATACATTTTTAGCGCGATTTGTCGACGCTGTTCCCTCGTTCGCAAACGCCGGGGTTTAGCAAATATTGGCTGGTTAACTACGTTGTTACTTAGCAACCCTAATTGGATTTCAAATTGGAGATTTTGTTTTGGAAATATTACCTGTATCACTTAGCACTGCGAAATAAGTTCCTACCTTCATCGCGCAGATAAAACCCAATCAGCATTCCTCAATTCACGGGGGTTTTATCTTGTTTACACGCTTCTAAGACAAGAACTGACGCCCTCCCCTCCTCCCCCGGCCAACACCTCCCATCTTTCACCGCTATTTGGAAATCCAAGACCAGCAAACCATTTAGCAGCTAAACGACTGCCGTCGGAGCCACACTGAATCCGGTTTCTTTTCCCAATGGCTTGGAGGTTTCCAGTCCCGACTTCAGCCCAAGTTCAGGTTGGCAGGTTAAGCCTGGGAAACGAGACATGGACCTTCTAGACCGCGTCCCCAGAGAGGACAGCGTTTCGTCCCGTGGTAACTCCACACGCCCAGGAGACGGCAGGACCTTCCTGGTCCTGCTTGGGCTGGTCCTTCGCAGCGAAAAGGTCCTCTCCAGGAGCTTCGGTGAGAAACTCCAAAGCAGGGGGACAGCAAATGAAAGGGGGGAAAAAATCACGTCCATTGAGCCCTCTCATTTCGAGCCAGGCCAGGAAAACGCCGCGGAGAGCTTCCTGGTGTTGGAAGCAAGTCTGGCGGCGACCGCGCCGTAGGGAAGGGCCGTTTCCTTCAGGTGGAACTAGAGCATGTATTTAGTGGGGAAACGAGTGGAGGAAAGAGCAGTGTTATTCTGCTGAAAATTTAAACGAAAGTAGATTTATTTTGTCTTTGTTCCAGTTCTCAGGAGATGGTGTTGACTTATGCGTTGGAAAACCAAACCCTGCAACCGGCAACTATGAATTGTTGTATTAAACCTGCCACCTCCCCCTAAAGCCCTGAAGCAAACAAAAATCTGATGGAAGCCGCTGATTTTTTCTTGGCTCAAGCCCCAATCTGTTTGTCAGGTTCCAGATGCATTTTACAGTGGTTGAGGGTTTGTTTTTTTTGTTGCTGCTGGATGCTTTTAGCAAACCAAATGTTGAAGAAGAGCAGATCTGAAAAGCGAAAACATTTCTCCGGCAAAACTCAGGTTTTCTACTTGAAAATTGTCAGGGAGTTTTCAGCCAGGATTAAGCTACAATTACACGGGTTCTATTTGAACCGGGAATTAAGCAGCGCGCTGAATAGAAATGTTGTTGTGTTCTGTTTGAACACCCACAACCCAAAGAACACCCTTTATCTTGAAACACACATTAGTTTTACCTTATATTATTGCTGCAAAAACGCTGCTCGGTTGCCGCTGAGGCTTTGGCGCTGTGTGATATCTGCCAGTCGATCTTCCTGCGCTAAGCCCTTCAGCGTACCTAGACAGCTCCTATTTTAACATCTTAAAATCTTTAACGTGCAAAAAATAAAACGTTAAGAGAACGAGCGATGCTCTCCGCGCAGCCGCCGCCTTTACAACCTTATCAGCATTCCGCTCGCCTTCCAAATGACCCGGATCGGCAACGATGTTCCGTATATTCCCACAATTAAACAACATCTGAACTCGTGTTAATAGCAATAGAACAATTATCTGCAAGAGCCATCCACTGAGTGAGCAAGTCGTATCATCAAGAGTCAAGTCTTGGTGCAGATAAAGACCTACCCTCGCAACGGAAAGGGATTGAAATCTTCAATATACGGAATAAAGCCGCTTTCCTTTCCTAGTGGCACCATAAAATTGGCACGCGAAGGATGTATTGAATGTCAGAAGCCAGTATCTACTGAAATTTAAGCGGCATTTGGTTGCTTAATTGTAAACCTTACTGATCATTTCCGCTGGGGAAAAAAAAAAAACAACCCCATCTTCAGTGTTCTGGGACTGTAAAGAGACGTTTGCCTGGTCCTGGTATCAAAAATATCCTTATAATGTTCAAGCGTCGTGTGGGAAACGCAGAAGCGGCACAACGCACTGCAACAACGTGGGGGGAGGCTTTTTTAAGGGCCTGAATTTATTTTTACAGGTGAATGAAAGAGATAGAATCAGAGAATCAGAGAATGGTTAGAGTTGGAAGGGACCTTAAAGATCATCAAGTTCCAACCCCCCTGCCATGGGCAGGGACACCTCTCACTAGAGCAGGTTGCTCACTAGAGCAGATATTCATCGTGTTTCTGGAAAATTTAGAAATAAATGAGTAGGGGGCTTACGTAATAGGAAATTTTCCCTGGCAGTTTCTCTTTTGTTTCTCACTGAACTCACGGGAGGGCCAAAAAGAAACCGTTTTCTGTGGGAGGGGAAAAAAAAAAAGGCAGGAGAAGCTTCCCTTCTCCTGTGTTTTTCCCGGTTTTCCCCATCTCCTCTGTGCCAATGACAAGCAAAACCTCTTCCTCCTGAAAAAGCAGGAGCAGACCTGAGTCACAACCCGGCTTGGGAAAAGGACCACGATTCAACCGAATTGCCAAAGCCGTCGTGGTCATGAATCCATTACGGAAATACTAAAAAGAACCTTGGAAAACTTTTTTTGAATTTTCTTTTGAATTAGGGGGGGTTACGCCAGCGGAGAGCCCCTGCAGCTCATTCCAGATGGGAGCGGGTTTTGGAGGAGCCTGGCGCTGCTGCGTCGCCATGGCATGGCTTATCCAACCGGGATTTCTGCCTCTGGCATGAGACAGGAGGGGCTTTTCTTTATTACACGCCTCACCTTTTCTTCTAATAAAGCTCATTGCTCCCTCCCAGCTGAAAGACGATGTAGTAAAAACGCCGCCAGGAAATTGAAGCTGGTGTTGAGAGAGACAACACCAAAACTGCTTTTACAGGGTAACCGGCAACTCTTTGGTAGCTCAGGCTGAAGAGGGCTTCGAAACCAGCAAGAGAATTAAAAATATTGAGATCAGCTAAAACATTCCTTTCCTTTGCACATCAAAGAGGATACCCACAGGGACAGATTTGCTGCAATGGAGTGATTTCCACCGCTTTGCGCGATGAAAATGGAAGCGTTTGGTGCTTCTCCCCGCCCCCCCCCGCCAACCCTTTTCCTTTCGCACGAATCCACTGCACAGGGGGAAATTACCTCTCCGTGCTCCCTGGAAAAACCTCCACCTAACGCACGCAGCAACGCCAGTTAAAACATGGGACGCAGAGGGGGAACAGGTCTGCAATCCATTAGCCGGCCCGGGGAGCTGAGGGAGGACGGGTGGAAAGAGGGAAAGGTGAATCCGCCTCCCAAAACGGCGGACGAGTCTCAAAACGCCCCGCGGCTGGCGGCTCCGACGAGCTCCGAGCCGACCCCGGGTTTTCCAGCGGGGTCCAGGCCCCCCAGTCGCCCGCCGCGGGGTTTGCGACGCCACCTCACGCAGCCTCAAATCGCCAGGCATGGAGCGGGTGGAAAAAACTCATTCCCAAAAAAAATAAAGGGCTGAACCCAAAGCAAACCCGCCCCACGCGCTGCAGGGGGGGGAATTTAGGCGCGACGGAGCGTGAAAAGCATCCCAAAATTCACTGGCAGGCTGGGCTGAGCGCCTGGGGCACACTCAGCTTCCACGTGGAAGGAACCTTTTCCGGGTCCTTCTGAACTCCCTGAAAGCCAGGCAGGAAGATCCGCACGTGCCGGATTGCGACGGGTCTGCGGGAATGATCCAGGGCCCGTCCCTACGCTTGGAATAGAAGCTAAAACTGGGTAAAATTAAATACGACTCCTCCAGAAGCAAAACCTTCCCTCCCTTGCTCCAGGCCAGCCAGAATCTGTCTTTTTTACTTTTTCCTTGCTTGAAACCCTGTTATTTTGCCAAAGCCCTGTTGAAAAATAAGTTTTTAGGTCATTTCCCGGGTCCGTCCCTACACTTGGAATAGAAGCTAAAACTGGATAAAATTAAATAACGACTCCTCCAGAAGCAAACCCTTCCCTCCCTTGCTCCAGGCCAGCCAGAATCCGTCTTTTTTACTTTTTCCTTGCTTGAAACCCTGTTATTTTGCCAAAGCCCTGTTGAAAAATAAGTTTTTAGGTCAATTCCCGGGCCGGTCCCTGGGAGGAGCATGAAGATTTAGGCTGCTGGGCACCTATTTCTGACGCAAAACTGCAGAATTCCTCCAAATCCCGTGTCAGGAAGCCGGCTGGAAGCACTCGGCTTGGCTGCTCTCCATCAGCCCTTCCCTAATCTATGACTTCACCCTCTTCTTTTCTCCTCTTCTTTCCTGTCCTGCTTCTCATCTCCTGCTTTTTTGGATTTGGTGATCAGTCAGCTCCGGGGCCGGCTCCGCTGCACGGCTCCGGCACGGCGCGGCGCGGGGCGGCACGGC
>VZSF01000755.1:31198-140257 GCA_013398295.1 Chionis minor | reverse complement strand
CTATTTTATGATTCTGTGATAACAACTCAATAGGCATTTGGGGCTCCAAAATGTCACCAGATTGATCTCTGGCTTAAACACACCAGAGAACAACACGGGCTTTTCTCAGCCTTATCATTGACTTCCCTTTCAAAAAGGTTTGCTTTTGTGCTGCTGTATAATATCCAAAGCAAGCCTGAAAGGTTTTGTTTTGTTTTTTCCCAGTCCTTTCTATACACTGTAACACACACACACCCCCCAAATCCTGCCTGAATTTTAACTTCTGAATAGGGGTACATCTTTTTCTTTCTTGTTTTCCCAGAGAATTCATTAGAAATAGGAGAGGGCTTTTGCTGCACTCCCTTGAATTCGCTGACTATTTTCCTGAAGCCGGTTGTGGAGTAGTGATTAAGTTTAAAAAAAAAAGTTATTAAAAGTAGCAGAGGAAAAGAAAATCCAAATTTCTAAAGATCCGGAATAGAAACTCAATGTCTTTTTGGTCAAGAAGCTATTTCTGCTGGCTTGGCTATTTCTGTGTCCTAATCCCCTTCCCCGTTCCCTGTGAAAGACCTGAATTTTTAATAAAATAAAGTGGAGGAAGGAATTTGTCTCTTAAAAAAAAAAAAAAAGTAGACATACCGCAGGACCAGAGAAGAGAGACGTGCATATATCCCCGTTGGCGGAGGGACCTACAGAGTCTAGAAACACATCGCGCTCTAAAAATCCTGCTAATGGGGGATGTCAGCGTCCCTTGTCTGACAAAATATGCAATTAATGTTTCCTGTTGCATTTAAAAATTTCTTCTTAACCAGAAGATGCTGCCCCCCCTCTGCCCCCCCCCCCTTCTGCTGCCTTTCCTCTGATGTTATGGAAATAGCAACTGATACAATAAATGAGACCAGAAGTTCTTAAAATGCAAATTTCCTGCCCAGAGGCAGCAGGTAAGTGAATCCCATCCAGCTTGGGGAGATATATATATATATATATAGCTATGGGTGTAAATATAGGTATTTAGTGGCAGGATGAGTGTTTATTGCAATCCAAGGTGGTTTGGTCAAAGATTGTTCCTTAAGTGGGAAGTTTACTGCTGCACACGACGCCTGGGTGTCTCTTCCGTGGGGAAAATAGAGGCTGTTTGTGAAGGGAATTGAACGGTGTCCTCTCCTGCGGTAGCAGACCGAGCTGTGTAAACCAGAGGTCCTTTCTAGTCCCGCATTTGGATTGTCCCTCACTTTATGATTTTTTTAAAATACCTTCTGGAGTTTGGGTTCTTTAAGATACTCCATGAACTTTTCTGCTGGCTTGAAAAATGGCAAGTGCTGGGCTGTATGTGCACTGGCGTGGTCGGTGAAGGGAAATGCTGTGCCATCCTACAAATGCCTTTGCTGGATGGTGGGGTTGAAGGATTTCGTCAGGGCTAGTAGAAATAGCAAGAGGAAGGTGGTCTCCACGCCTTTGACCACACAATGCTGCCCCGGTGCCCATGTCTCCCAGGGTTATTCTGCCCTGCTACTCACCTGCTGGTACCACTGTGGAGCAACTCCTCATTGTTGGCTTGCTTTCGTTTTAATTCTCTTTTTCTTTTTTTTTTTTTTTTTAATTCCTGTAACGTACGAGCAGAGAAACCACTGGAGAATGACAAAGCTTCATTTCTTCCTGCTTTTGTCACCCGCTTGATTATTTCGTTTCTCATTGTATATTCTTTTGAGGCGCCTTGTCCGAACGGAAAGAAAATATGTGTCCTTATAGGAACTGTTTGTTTCCCCTTGGCTGGGCAAAATAAGACCCCTTGCCTGGGCAAAATAAGCAGGTATCACATAAGATACTGATTGCTGGTCCTGGGGAGGGTCCACTGACACTCCATCACACATCTGTAAGGGAGATTATTCGATAAAGCTGGTGAGCTGTGTATACCTTCATTTAGCCAGCCTTCCTCTGGGAGCTATGTATAAATACTACATAAAATTCCTCGAGTTTGAGTTGCTGCATATTTACTAGAATAAGAATAAAAAGGTTTAGGGTCGGTAGTTGCATGGACGTCGTTTGAAGCAAGAGTGGGAGAAATGAGATGCCCTGTTTCATGGTCAGTCTGCAACGATAAGCTGGACTGAAGCCAGTTTAAGAGTCAAATATAAGGAACAAATTTACATTTGTTGTAATGTAAAAGGAAACACGGACCCAGGATGATCTCCAGGTTTTCAGCCTGCTGGTACCAGCAGGTCCAACCGCTGCAGGTGGTGCTGCGGCATGATGGTGGTGGTCGGTCTGCTCCAGCTGATGGGCCTGGGGTGAAGGAAAGTTTGATTTTCCAAAAGCAGAGGGCTAGGGTGGGCTTTTTTAAAGCTTCTCCTTTGGGTTGTTCCCATCCACACCACTGCATCTGTGGAGCTTGTTCAGCCCTGCAGATAGGACCTCCGGTGTAGACAGTGCTGGGAGACGTCAAGGATGGAGGAGCATCCTTGGCCAACCTAAGGCTATGGAGAATCACAGAATGTTCAGGGTTGGAAGGGACCTCTGGAGATCATCTGGTCCAACCCCCCTGCCAGAGCAGGGCCACCTACAGCAGGTGGCACAGGATGGCGTCCAGGCGGGTTGGGAATGTCTCCAGAGTGGGAGACTCCACCACCTCTCTGGGCAGCCTGTGTCAGTGCTCTGCCACCCTCAAAGGAAAGAAGTCCCTCCTCATGTTGAGATGCAACTTCCTGTATTCGAGTTTGTACCTATTGCCCCTTGTCCTATCCCTGGGCACCACTGAAAAAAGCCTGGCCCCCTCCTCCTGGCACCCTCCCTTTAAGTATTTGTAGACACTGATGAGATTCCCCCTCAGTCTTCTCTTCTCCAGACTAAACAGACCCAACTCCTTCAGCCTTTCCTCATAAGAAAGATGCTCCAGCCCGCGATCATCTTTGTGACCCTTTGAGAACCTGGGGGCTAGGTGGGAATGGATCACAGTTGGACTTCTAGATGCAACCAGCGTGCTAAAAAATCCTCTCCTTGCACGCAAATTTTGATCTGGAAACCCAGCGATGAGGTTTGATATCTGGATTGTTTGGGGTAAAGTTTCCACTTGTGCTTTATTTTGCTTTCGGTGCAAATCAGCCACTGCCTACCTTAAGGCCTGGGGAGCTGGTGTGGTCCCTATGCTCCCCACGGCATCACTGCCAGACACCAACAGCATCCCGACAAAACAGGTCATCAGCCCAATAAGCAGAAAAGTGAGGAGTTGAACTCACATCAAACTGGTATTTCAGCCAAAAAGAGCAAAGGGGGTAAAAAAGTACCCCAACCATTAGTGTGTGAGCAGCCACCTTGTCGTGCAATCACAATATCGTTTTTCTATTTTATTTTTTTCTATGGACGGCTTAACAATTAAAAGGCTACACTGCGCTTTGGTTTTTCCAGTCTGCTGCATCGTGTGACCCCGGTGACTCCGAGTTAAGCCTCATTATATAATGGCGGGGTGTTTTTTTGGAAAACCTCCATTTAATCCTTTCGGAGCAGAATTTGCTGGTTTTGTTTTCTTTCATATCGTCGTCTCGCTTCCCCCCCGCCTACCCCTTCCCCAGCGGGCGCACGCTGGAGGCGTCAGTCTGGGAGCAGGGTCCTTTCTTCCTTTTCTTTTTTTTTTTTTTTTCAAATCTGTGGAAAAAGAAAAAAAAAATGGTTTATTTTCGTTTGCTTGGGTTACAGCGCCTTCCCCCACCGTCGGGGGGAAGGACTACGTGATGTGCAGCAGGTATTTTGTGAATGGAGCACAACCCTGTGACTCCCCGTCGCTCGGCTGAAGGGGGAGGCAGGGGAAGGAGAGAGACAAAAAAAAAAAAAAAATCAAAAAAAAAAAAAAACACCACCCAGTGACTCCATCTGACTCGTTTTGGCTGGAAAACTTTTTCAGCGCCGTGGTTCTTAAGCCAGAAGGAAGCTTTCTTCTGGCCCAAGAACAATAAAGGGGTCAGCAGCCTGATCCTCCCTCCTACACCCTCTTCCTTCCATTGTGAGGGGTCTGTGCAAATATCCCAGGCTGCTTCTGCTGGGGCCTGGGGGACCTGAGCTGCACATGTGACATTAAAGAGAGACTCTGCGAACTCAGTGATCCTGAGCTGCAAAAAGGAGGAGACAAAAAAAAAAAAAAAAGAAAATAGAAATCGAAGTCTCTGGGATGCTGGATTTCTGGTGTAGTGCTGTGCTTGGAGGAAGGTACTGCTGGGTGTTCTCATGGTGGGAGGAAATCTACGCCCTCACCATCTCCTCCATGATGCCATGGCAGCATCTTCGCCCCAGCGGCGTCTTCCCCAGCATCTGCTTGGCGAGTGGCCAAATCCCTGCAGAGGGTAGGTGAGCCCTCGTGTCTCGCCTGTCCTCGACCTCCTCCGTTTCTCTGGTTGTCCACGACGGGGAATTCCTGCTGCTCTTGTAGTGCACGTGCAAAGCCTGTGGGCTGGTAGTGTATGGTCTCCAGCAGGGATGAGGTTGAAGGAGGCACAGCGGCTTGCCTCGTGCTTGCTCCAGGGATTGACCATCCTCTGGCAGCACCCAGGTTTTCAAGCTGGCACCGTTAATGACGTGCCTGCTACTCCTCGGATGTTTTATCACCAGTCATGAAGGTCTGAGCCAGCAATCCCTGGAGTAAAAGGTCTTGGGAGAAGTGCTGCATGCCCTGACACAGCGTGCTTTGCCTGCTGGCCCGGTCCATCATCGAAGCAGCCTGGATCTCTCTGTTGGGGGAGGTTGTACATGGATCAGAGGGCTGCTGTGGTTTCTGTGACAATTCTTGTGCATCCAAAGCCGTCTTGAAACTTGCAGACCACGCTGGGTTCTGCCACCATGAATGGTGATACTCTTTCCAGGTGGCATTTCGTATCTGCCGGGCTAGATATCTCCTACCTTCCCAAAAGGAGAAGGTGGGACCTGTGCCCTTCTATGAGAAGGCAGGTTCAATGCAGTAAGCTGTGTTGTGCTCTGAAGACCTGATTCATTTGCCAGAGGGAGAGTGGATGATGCTTATCAAATTGTTGGAACCCACCTCTTTTATTTTCCTTTTTTTTTTTTTTTTAACACAATAACTAGCTAACAGCATGAGTGACCTCCTCTCGCTGTGTTACAGCTTGTTGGGCCTTGGCACCAAGCAGTCGCATGAATCATGGTGGTGATTTTGCCGTAAGGCAGTTCCTGTCGTTATTATCTCCTCGCTGTGTCGATAACGCTTTGGTGGTGATGGTCAGGATTTCCTCGCACTACAGAGCTTTCCTGAAGATCAGCTCTGCGAGCGGTGGAGGAAGTAGCCGTTACGAGATTGCTCCTGGCTGCTGAGGACTGGGTGGCCAACTTCAAACGTACGTGCGACCTGACATGATCCGAAGAGCACGGCTGCGGCTCCTCTTTCCCCTCGTCTGCTTTGTCAGCGCAGGCGGATGGGAGCTTCTCTTCTTCTGCAGACGCTCCGAGAGCTGAAGCAAGACCAAAGCTGGTTGTGGCAAACTGTCAGAGGCCAGCACCCTGTCAAGGGAGGTGGAGGAGAATGATCCCATGTCTTGCCTGAAATCCCAAGGGCATGGTGGGAACACTCACGGCCCGGGAGAAATTTGGGGTTTTGCACCCACACCTCTTGCAATGTTGGGACTACACACACTATGAGCGTCCTTTAGTTGAAAGGAAAACTCGTTTTAGTTCAATTTATGAATGTTTAGGCAAACATCTGTCGCTTAAACTCACTGTTTTTTACAAATGCCTGTGTTTGAAGGTAAAAGCAAACAAGCTGCGAGTTCCTCTTTCAGCCTTGGTACAATGCTGCTTTTCTCCTGGCACTGGAGGAGCTTTCTGATCTCTGCGCGCAGCATCTAGCTCCAGGATTTTGGTGGTGGTTTCAAGCGGATAATACGCGCTCATTACATGGGCTGTGTTGGGGAGGAGGGCAGGTGAAGTGTGACAGGCTTCCAAGATACCGCTCCTTTGCTGTTCTTCTTGCCTAGAAGAAGAAATAGCGCCCAGCTGCCATGGCCCAGTGAGGCCACAAAAATATATGGCAGGTTGCTCCAAGGGTTGTAAGAGTGCGTGAGGCTGGGAACCTGCTGCGTTAGAGGTGGAGCTCCTTGACTACTTGACCATCCTGCCATTCCTGTCTGAAGTAGAAGCAGATGGCCTTGTTTGGCTTCGTACTTGCCGTGTCTTTTCACGGGGCGATTTGCATACAAGACAGGATGTGAATTTGTTCTGCCAGTCCTCGACTTCTGAGAGTTGTTGCTTCAGGAAGGGCAAGGCTGCAGTGCAGCAGCTGATGGCTGTGCCCTTCTTCTGGCAGGTCGAAGGCAGCTTTCCTGACATGGAAGCTGGATCAAAAGAGAAGGTGTTTTGGCAGCGCAGAAGTCTCCCTGCATGGGCTGCAGTGAAAATTGATGATCTAGTGGTCCCTTACAGTGGTTTGCAGTTTGGGTGGAATAATTCAGGCATCTTTTGCAGATGCTTTTCCGAAGGTACTGATTAGTTACTGCCATTGCTATGCATAGCGCAGGCAAATCGCATGTTCATGCCCTGGTGGGATGGACTGACAGATGATGATGATGGTTAGAAGTGAGTTGGATGGGGGTGAGTAAGGAACGGGAGTGGGACCTGGTGATGTTCCATTAGTCCACTGTCAAGTCTGGGCAAGTTACTGCTCCTTGATGAGAGCAATCCTGTTTCTGGAGGAGCCAACAGCAAATCTTCATCTTCTACGTCCACATTTCCAGTCATCTCCTCCGCTGTTTTGTCCTTATCTTCCAAGTCTTGCCCGGGCTGCTTGGTTCGAGTGGTTGCCTCTCTGTGCAGGAGAGCTTTTGCTCTGTGACACCTGCACACGTGCCCACGGCCACCAAGGTCCTAGGGTGAGTAGATACAATTGAAATAAAGTGAAAAAGCTCATATGAAAGGGCATGGAAGGCAAAAAAGAAAGTCACGCAGGTGACCTCCAGCCCTTTAGAAGCTGTGTGGCCTCTTGGGAGATGCCCCATTGGGTGCCGCACTTTGCTACGGAAGAGAGCACGGTGGTTTCATGGATATTGTGTTGGCACATGTCCCTTATTTCCCTGCATGACCACCAAAAGGCTTTTCGGGTCTGAACACGTGCAGAGCCATGTCCCGGGGCCAGGTATAAGGAGACTCTTGCCCTGGGAGATGAGGACTGTGGTAACTGAGAGGTTCTGCTGGAGCTTTAAGGAGTCGCTCTGGGTTGGGAGCCGTGTACAGTAGGAACAGTCATCAGCCTCATCTTACGTGCGCCTCGTCTCACTGGTTAGGATCGTTTCCCCCATGGAAACCATCAAGAATTTCCGTTATTTCCTTTCCTGAGGCTTTGTTTGGGTGGGGATTTCTGGAAGGTATTTCACAGGCAGGTATAATTAAAGAAAGACACGCTTTGCCTGGAGGCTAGACAAGGTTTCTTTAAAGCCAAGCCTTTGGGGTGGTGGCAAAACAGAAACCATTTGTTGCCTGGTGCGATGGAGGGGAGGTCAGGGAAAGCGGGGAGCTAATCAGCTGGGAATCATCCCAGTTAAACGCTGCACACCGGGGTTAAGGCCCTTATCCAGCAAATCCTTGAAATATGTGCTTAATTTTAAGTCTCCCTGACTTCAATCTGTTTACTCCTGTGCTTAACTTTAAGCATGTGCCTAAGTGCTTGGCTGGCTGAGGGCCAAGGCAAATAGTGGACTTAGGAGCAGATTTGTGTGAAGTAAATGCTTTACTGCACCGGACTCCCGTGGGACAGCGGATGCTGTAGCAGGTCTGGGATGATGGAAGGGGACGGTGCTGCGTATCCCAGCTCGGTCAAGTTATTCAGGGCCGGGTACCGCAGACCTGGGGCTGTGGTCACCCTACAGGAAGCGTCTTAACAGTGGAGTCTCGAAACGGGTACCTTAATTTCAGCGTCTGTTTTTTGCTCTTCTGAAGGCATCAGCCTCACAGGTAACTTTGCGTATAGCATGAACACAATCTCAGAAAAAAAACAGAATTTTTTTCTCTTAATTGAGAGAGAAGAATGTTTTAGTGAAGGAAAAAAACTTGATTTTATCACCAGAAGAGGAAGGAGAGCAGATTGTGTGACGTGACTAATAAATCTTCACAGGAATTTGTGTGGCTGCATTAACACTTACAACAAAAAAGACTCCTGTATTAACACAAGCTTTTATAATGGCTTTATCTTCTTCTTTCCTGTTCCAAGCTAATTCCTGAAAGCCTTCTTCTAATCCCCCTTTTGCTCATCCAGCCTAGACTTCTTAGAATGGCAAAGGTTTTTTTTTCCTTTATTTGTAATCTAGGAATGACAGCGCTTAAAGCTGGTAACTGCAGCCGTGGCGCACGTGAAAATGAAAAGCCACCATCAGAAAACAAGATCGGTGTTTTTTTGAAAACGCCACTACTAGGGGGTTAAGGGAAATCTGCAGCTGGAACAAATACAGCGCTCGTCTAACTTCCTCAATAACTCTGCCGAGGGAGCGGGCAGTTGCCAGACGAAGGAAGCGTGGTTAGCCATCGAGTCTTTGAATGCAGCTCCGTTTCCCCCTCAAACCCATGGAATTTATATTAACCTCCAGCTTTTCTTAGCTGGTGGGAATTTTTTTTAATTTTTTTTTTTTTTTTTCTTGCATGAGGAAGAGCCTCGCTTTTGTTGCTTCAGTTTGTCGGAGACGGTTCTCCTCCTTGCGCGGCGTTCTTGCTGGCGAAAGGCCATGGGTGTTAAATTAACATTTTTTGGCGTTGATAAGGAGAGAAGGGCTGGGGCTGCCGAGCGTGGAGACGCAGGCGGCTGATGACTTGATTTCGGGAAGGGCAGGCATGCCGGGTTGTCTCCAATCCTAGCGGAGATGCAGGGGGGAGGAAAGACCCCTGTGCCTTTAGCATCTTGTAGGTGAATGTAACTATATACAGTGGGTAAAGAGCAATATGCAGGTGAGGATGTCTAAAACCGCTTTCGGTAAGGTACTTGACTGCCTAATTTAAGCTACAGGTAGACCCACAGGAGAGTGCCCCAGTGAGCAAGGAGCGGAGCGTGGGAGACCTCGTTTTTGTGCCCCAGGGCTACCGTAGGGTCCCTGCTTGACTTCAGAGCCACCATGAAGGCGCAGCATCTGTAGGATGCGGTGCGGATGGTGCCATGCAGGGGTCCTGGATGGAGAAGGGAGCTGGCTGAACGGGCGTGGGGGATGTGCTGATTGCCAGAATTCCTGTCTCTCTCTGGTAGCGAACCATTCGGTGGCCACTTGCAAGTTGCTCGTAATGCAGCGCATCTGGGGTTTTTCCATCGTGCCCCTTTCTGCTCGTCATACAGCTCTCGGTGACCGCTGTCTCAGACCCTTCCCAGCTTCTGGAGCTGAGCCCATCACACGGGCGCAATCCTGCCAGCAAGAATGGCACCAAGGAAAGGAGAAAGGAGCTAAAAAAGCCCTAGCAAGGAGGGGTAGCATGAGCTGAGTCATCCCAGTAATCGAGGTCTGTGGTGCCAGTAACTTGGCACATGAAAATATCCAGGAGTTTGGTTGGTTTGTTGAGTTTTGTTGCTGGTTCTTTTTTGTCCCCACTTGGTTCTGATGAAACATCTGAAGGTGCGTCCTCTTGGCCGATGTGGGCTTCACCCATCTCCTGGCAGTCCTCACATAGCAGCTGTAACTCATGCTTTCAGTGGCAGGAAAGCTCATGTTTGAATGATGCCTGTGTCTTTGGAGTTGTCGTGGTTGAGGTTCAGCCTTTGCAAGACATGGGATGAGTGGATACATCCGTCTTGCTCTCTGTCCCGTAGCAACTTTTGGATAAAAAGCAGGTTTTCAGGCTTTTTTTTTTTTTTTTGTTTGTGGTGGAAATGCCGGACCCATTTCCAAATGTCACGTTTGGAAACTGCTGTAAAGCAGCTACCAGCTTGCTTTTCTCACATGTCCTCATTTTATTGTTCAAAGTAGTCCATGGCTCCCAGAGGTCTGCAAAGCACCAGTGAGAAACTACCGGAGTAATTAATATATGATGTGATATTACTGATACTCTGTGGCAAGTGCATAATGTTTTCTGTGCTTGTCCCTGCATTAAAACCCATCGCAGCAGGAGGAATCTTAGCACTCGATGCATGAGAGGAAAATCCTGGGAGGGAGCAGACGGACACTCAAGCAGCAGCTTCTTCTACCTAGGTACAAACTGCCAGTAACCTGGCAAGGAGAAAGTCAATCCCTTGTGTTGCACAGCCCACACTCCTGCAAAGGAATGGCACTTTTCAAATGGAAGAATGAGGCTTTTATAGGATTAAATTGGCGTTTGCACATTGGGGTATTTTCCGAGCTGGGGTGGCTGCGACATGGGATCCTCGCTTGCTCTCTCTGGGCTGAGCTAGACTAAGCAGAGACCTCAGAAAGGAGAAAAAACATTTCTTTGTGGTGTAGTCCAGGAGAAAATGTGTTGGCTGTGTCTTCAGCCAGCTGCAAACTGGAATATCTGTTGTATGAAAACGTTTCCAGTGCAGTACAAGGGGCTTGGAGAAGGAAAGGACAGTGATATTCCGCACAGCTTGCTTCAGCCACAAAGGTCTATGAGAAAGGTCCACTGGGGGACCAAGAGGGGCTGTCACCACCATGACCCCGTTAAAATTGATGGCAAAATTCCCTTTTGCTTCAGTGGCGCAGCGTAGGGATCACAGTGATATGGATCATGGCAAAAAATGCTCGTTGACTTATTAACTGTTGCCTGCGATCTTAGGGTGTTGCGAAACTTCATGCACTTGGAAGACCTCCAATGGGAAGTGCCAAGGGCTGAGCGGTGAGAAAGTTCTCCCAGCGCCTCTGTATCTACCCACATGGAAAGAAAAGGAAAGCGACCTCCTGTTTCTAAGGTTATGAAGTTATCACCCTGCAAATGCGGGGTTTCATCGCTGTTGGACTGTCCTAGCTCCTGGGAGTTTGTGCGAGCTGGAGCTCCTATGGGCTGAAACACTCTGGTCCACCCAAGAAGAGAAGATTTGTAGGGGCTTGGTTCTGGGGGACTGCAAAAATGCACATGAGAAACATACAATCATTTACTCATAATAAGGGTGAAATGAAAATAAACTTGGATACAGCCCTTACTTCCTGTTGAGAGCGATGCTGGGGTTCGAAGAGAGCACTACAGGTCAGTGGAGGTTGGGTATGGCACAGAGGTTCAACAGACCCTCAAGCCTAGAGGGTGACCTGGACTCTGGTCCAGAACTCCCTATGATGTCCTATGGGCTCTCTTTCTAGGTCACCTGAAATATTTATCAGGGAGGTCCCTGTCCTGCCTGCAGGTCTCTTCCTCGCGACACCGTCCACCACGATGGCACGATGAGGAGGTGTTGAGGGTGGATGGTGAATGAAGGGTCCTCCTGCCATCTCACCTGCCTGCTTCATCTCCGCTGGAGAGGTATAGTCAGACGACACATCAAGGTGCGCAAATGGGGCGGGGGGGTAGGCTTTGAAGAGGACAAGAGATGGGGAAAACCAGCCTGGAACGTGAAAAATATAGAGGAAAAGGATATTTTAAAGAAATGTGAGGTCCCTGAGGGACTGAAATAGCTCAAGTTACAAATATTCCCATAGCAACCTCATAACACTGTAAGCCCCAGCTAAAGCAATTCCTCCCTCACCCCCAAACTAGCAGAAGCCAAGGAAAATGTAGGAGAAGCTTTTCAGAGAAGCGCAGCCTTTTATCAGGATGATCTTGGGCTACCTGGACAGACCGCAAACCAAATACCAGGTGTGGTGCCTCCTGGTCACAAGTGATGTGGGATGGTATTTATTCACGATATTAGCTGGAAAAGGCTCCCTTTTCCAGGGGAAACCAAACCCAGGTCACCAATGCTATTTACTTTAATGATTCTTTAAATATTCTGCAATTAAGGACTCCAAGCAATAGTGTGGTTATGTCTGTATTTACTGGATAAATGTATTTATTTACGGATGGGACACTTTACTGCTGACAGTAAGGTTTGTTTTTAAGCCTGACCAGGGTAGAGGAAATACATACAAATAAACAATAAACCTAAACAACACTAAAATAACATCAGTTAAAACAATTAGAATTACTTCCACTCGCGAAGTATTGTTCCCATTTTGCTATAACATGGGAAAAAAGCTCCGTTTCCTAAGTCAGCTTGTAACTGATTCTGGATTTGCGGATTCTTGTAACAAAAGGGGATTTCTTTTGTCTGTTATTTATACTCTTCCTATGGCACCGCTTGTCCGTGTCAGTGTGTCTGGAGGGCCCTGTTTCAGCGAAGGGAGCCTGGAGCAGTGTTTCCAGTCTGTCCCCATTGTGGTGGCTTAGCCAGGGCTTGATGGCACTGGTTGGGCTTTTCTTCCTGCCCAGCGTGGCTGTACTGATGTGCACATGTGTGTTCGCAGAGGCAGTTCCTCCTAGGAGACTTCGTCCTGGATTTTAAAGTTTTATTATCTCTGAATTATGTATAATTCAGGAGCTGTGGGGCCGAGAGTTAAAAATAGACCCCGGAAAACTCACTGTCGCTAATCAGCAGAAGGCATTGAGGAAGGTTCAGGGTACGTTTCACTTGGGATGCTTTCCCTAATTATTCAAATGCTTTAATTGCATTTGCATCCTTCACCCCGCACGGGGAGTTTCACGCTGGGTTGTTCTGCCATTCTGTGTGTCTTTTGTTTCATCCCAGAGCTGGCTGCAGAGGGATGAGGTGGGACAGCTTAGCTGTCACCAAATATTTAATGCGACCAAGTATTTAATGCGATTTTAAAGACTGACTTCGCTCTAGCTGGGTGTCTGCTCTCTGCCAGGAGCCGATAGCAAATGCCAAGGAAAAGCGGTGGGAAGATAAGGATCTAAATACTTCTTTGGGTCTGGGACTGCTTGTGTAGGGCCTATAATTCATTAAAGTGCCCACCATTTTGTGAGAGGGGCCATATGGACCAGCATTAACCCTCAGCAAGTGGGTATCCAGGAGGCTGTGTCCTTGGGGCAATGTGGGAGGACAGACCCCTGTAGGGAATAGTGCCGGTGTTTTTAATGATAGCTGAAGAGTGGTATTTAGTTGTGACAGTCCTGATCACCATCACTGCTGTGGATCCTCTGCGCTTCCACCATTTTTTTGGAAAAAGTCTCCTCCAAGGTGCTCATCACCAAGGCATGAGTACTGCAGCTACGTGTTCAGCCTTTGCTGGCCATGTATGACTTATGGTGTGCTTCCCAAAGATACAGTTAACGAGGAAACCCTCCAAACCGCAACATCTCCCAAGAAACAACTTCCTATGTCTCCTCTTAGAGGCAGGTTGCACCATGATTCATTGGGCAAGCACATCCTACTGTCAAGGTCCCATGGAGCATCCCTCCTCTGCCGTGGGACTTGTGAGATAAGCGTTGGCAAAGCCAGGAGAGTTTTGTTCCTTTTCCAGCTCCTGGGTGGCTGGAAACTAAGTCCTCTTTGCCAACCCTGTAGTTTAATTTAGCTCTGGCTCCAATGGTTGAGGTTGAAGGAAGCGCCTTTGGAGGTGGCCAAGACCCATGTGTGCTGTGGTGTGGGTGAGGAGTGATGGGAGAGCCACAACTGTGAAGCGCTGTAAGGATTTACCTGCCTTTTATCTTGGGTGAGGAGTATTTTGTAAAATTGTTGCACTTTCTATTCCCTTTATGTTGAGCACCAACTGATTCTTTATTCCGAAGTAACTATTATTGTAAGTACCTTCCAGGAAAAATGAATAGCTTGCAATTTGAAGGAACAGATTTATCACTTAAATTTTACCAGAGAGGAAATCATTTCCAGGCGGCTTCCTGACATTGTTTGGTATTCTTCCATGGCTTCCAAAGCAGGTCAAGGCTTTGGTTTGTGCCTCAGCCCTCTCCTTTCAAGAGGTAAAAAATTCCCCTCGTGTAAGAGAAGAGAAAGGGTGGCAGACCAGTGCCGTGGGAGTTCCTGGAAGGGGAAAAGGCAATGGCAAGTGACCTCCAAGGAGATGGCTCTGCTGGAAGTGCCCACAGGACTTATGTGTGTTGATAACTGCTGGCCTTGGGTGGGTAGAGGTGATGGGGATGATGCTGGCGGGGAGGGAGAGGTGCCTTTGCCTTGTTTTTCATGTGCAATTGGATGGTTAGCATGGTTGTACTGAGTATTGGCGCATTCAACCCCAGAGGCATGACGAGTGTGGGACCAGCACAATAAAAGTTAAATATATCTGCAGCTCTGTGCTGTCCCAGACTTTCCTGACACGGATAATCCATCCTATAGGCAGATGAAAGCCTTACCACGGGGTGTTGCAAGTCACTGGGTTGATTTCTTTGGATCATTTCTGGAAACACAATACGTTTCTTTTTTACACTTCGTCCAGCCTCGGTAATTCTGTTGTTGCCTTTGTGCAGGCAGATGGGGCATCTTCAAGGCTACCATGAATCCAGCCCCACCTCACCCTTCCCACCTCCCCAGAAAATAAATCCCACACTGAACTTTGTGTGCAATAAAACTGAGTGAAACTCTCAGCGCCTACCGCAGGCCTAATAACCTGTTTGTTCAGTTCAGGCCTTCTGCAACCATTTGTTTAAGATAAGCAAGGGCGGAGATGTTTCTTGAGGGCACAAAAGGCTCTTGAGATAAAGCTCCTGTGGACTGATCCTGTGATATGGCCGGATCATTTCTTTTCCTTCTCTCATCACCCCAGCGCGTTGGGTTTTTCCATCAGTCCAGTTGCTTTTCTCAATCTTTAATTTCCTCTCGGGGTTTCGGTGTTGCTCTTTGGCATTCAGGCATCTTGACCTGCTTGACCACCACAGACTGTGAGCCTTTCTGCTGCATGGAGAATGTCCATGGAAGAGGCTGAATGAGCAGGTATGAGTGAAGACAGTCGCTTTGTGGGGTGAGGTTTCGCGTCAGAAAGTCAGGCTGCGTTAGACATGCAAACCATGAGCATCAAGCAATGAACCCCAGCCTCTCATAGCCCCTTTGTGCAGTGCCCATGAATTTGGCCACCCCAGGCAACAGTTGCATTTGAGAAGTGCAGAAGTGGAGGTGAAGGAAGGAGTGCAGGTTGGTCCCAAACAGGACTATCCCTTATATAAGGCACTTGGTGTCAGATACTGAAGGAGTCTCTGGCTTTTGCTACGTAAGGCGGGTCACAGAAGGACCAGCAGCAGCAAAAAACCCTGCATTGTTTCTGCTTTTCTCCTTGTGATTTACCATCAGGAGTAGAAGAGGCAAAGCTGGTGCCTCCCTCCAACATCCTCAGCTGATGCAGAGGAGGCATGAGAAAAATGATAGCAAAGCTCCTGCTCATAGCAGGGCAGCTCTAAAACCAACTGTTTCCCTCCACTGGTCCTGCCCATCTTCCTCGTGTCCCTCGCAGGCCAGTAGCCCGCAGGTTAATGGGCTGAGACATGGCGTGGGATGGCTCAGGAGAGGGATGTTGCTGGGGAGGGGCAGGTATCGGCTCCTGGGTTGCTGCAGGTTGCCAACGAGATCTTGAAAGCTTTTTATTTGTTCTTTCATTAAACTTTGATTATAAATGGGTCTGGGGCAGCAGAGAGGCAGCTGCTGGCTTTCTGGATTGCCACCAGCAGGTGGACGAGGTTGAGGGTTGGGCAGACACCTTCGTTAGGAAGGTAAAGCACAAAAAGAGTGCACATGGGCATCAAACCTGCTCTCCTCTGCTGTCTGTTTGCAGCAATTTCGGTATGTTTCCATTGGTGTATGCTAGCTGGCTGTATGACAGTCACCTGAGCTTGCCAGACATCGCTTTCCCTTCTCCAGGAGCTACTTTCCCCAAAACATCTGAAAAGGAATATGCACGTCACAGTATAGCTGATCTCTAGGGGACTTGCACGGAGAGCAGACCAGTCCTGAACACCCCTTTTTTTCCAGACCTATTGGCCTTTCTTGTTAGAGCGTGCATGTTTATGATTTAAACTTGACATACGCATACATGCATTAGAAGTCCCATGGGCTTCTCAGGTTCTGCTCCAAGCTTCCCACCATGCAAACCGCAGAGTGTTTAGCTCCAAAATTGAGAATGACCCCTATTAACGATCCTTCCTGAGACCATGGGCTCCTTGTTCTTTGCTTTTCCCACACCCCTTGCTTCCAGAACCAGCATCACTGAAATGTTGGTTTGTTATGTTCTCCTCGAGCCACCCGCAAATAACTATCAAAATAAAACCGCTGTGGGAGTGAAACCAAATGCAATTTTGCTGCCCACTGAGAAGTTGCAAACCTGCCTGTGAAAACCGTTAGCACCTGGGCTTTACGGTGTCTTCTGGCCCAAGCAGGAACAAAACCCATCCCTTTTGTGTAGGTCTTCTTGTAGACCCATTGCGGAGCAGAGGGTGGTCTTCTACCTTGCAAGACATATCACTTTGGCTCTTTTCAGGGATTTCGGCTTCATAAAGAGTGTGTCCCCTGGAAAATGGAACAGCTGCGTTCCGGATCCACGTTGTCCTCCATGAGCCAGTTCTACTGGCATTTCTATTGCTGTTCTTCATGACCCATGGCAGGGAGCAGCCTCCAGGCAAACCCAAGAGCCATGTCATCAAGGTGCTCACCCTGCCCTTGGGACTCTGGCCCGTCCCCACCCACCCAGCGCTCTCGGTCTTCTCCAGCCACTCCGCCCTTCTTGCAGGTTGCTGATATTTCCTTTTACATCAGCTTGCTCGCAAAAAAAAGTCGACTTTTCTCCGTTCCAAATTTAGCTCTGTTTAGGCACCAAAATAGCCAAGAGTAGGGACCGGTGACTGTTTTTTTCCAAAACATTGTCTCATGACTAGGACTAAGGAAGGGAACTGCTCGGCTGGAGAAGGGAGATGCTTGATTTTCCTAATGGGGACACGAAGTTCTCTGCTGTTCAGGCACAGGCTTGCTCATTGGATTAGGAGCCTTATTCCCGTGTAATTAATCCATCTCTCACCCTGATGCCATCTGCTGCGGGTGGGCAGAGGTCTGAGGAAGCACAGGGGTGCTGTGCAAGGAGGACATGCAACAATGCACTGTCATACATGTGGTTTCCAGTTGGAAAGAGCAGAAAGGCAGCTCCTGAGGCTTAATGACGGCATTGCGTTGAGGAAATCAGTGCTTTAAGTCCTTGTGTTCTGCAGAGATAGTTTCCTTTTTTCCAGGGTAATGGTATTTGCACATGTGCGGCTTATATTCTTACAAATACCCCAAACTTTAGCCTGCTGTGGTAGTACATTTGGAAACATCCTCACTGAGTATCGTACTATTTTTAGCCTGATTTCCTAAACTAGCACAGCTTATGTGATTGGGCTAGGTGTGCGTCTGCTCCTTCCCATCCTCTTCTCATTGGTACCCGTTGGCCAATCTCAAGCAAATATTCAGAGGAACAGAGGTCTTGGTGATATGAAGCTCCTCCTGTGCATTCAGTGATCTAGTAGATGAGGAAGACTCAAACCCCTAGTAATGAAGAAGGTTCAGTATGATTTTGAAGCTAGTAGACATCAAAGATTCTACACAGAATTAACCATGAGGTGTTTGGCTGCAGGAGAAGCACACATCAGACCTGGTTAACTAGGTGATAACCCAGCCACAGCTCCAGGAGAGCAGGCTGCCAGCTTTCCCTGCTGCCAAACTACCTCTTCTGAGTCAGAGACGGGCTGTGTTTGAGTGGTGAGATGAGATCTAGGGAGCGTGAGGAGAGCTCTTTCTGGTGCTGGGTGCAGGCACACGAGCGGAGGACCACAGAACAACGTACTACTCTTGAACATGCTTTCTAATGCCTGTGCTAAACCATATGGTGCATCCATGTTTGTCTGGAAGAGTTAAAAGTGAAGAAGAAAGTTAAAAGGGAAACAACCTTTCCAGGAAACACACTTGAAGACTGCAACCAAAGCAAGGTTCAAATGGGGACATGCTAGCCAGCAGCAGGACTTACCTGCGGGCTTGGTGAGTTCTTCATCGCCTGAAGTCTCAAAGAGTGAAGGTCTCCAAAGTGGAAGGCTCCAGCTGCTGTGGGAGCTGTAGGGTTGCTGCAGTAGCAGTTTCTCCAGGCTCTTTGCAGATGGCCAGGATGGATGGTCACAGTAAACCCTGCTGGTCTTGGACTCGGGGTCCAGGCCTTCTCTGGTCTGCCAGCCTAAATTCATTGCAGTCCCCAGCAACCTTTCTCCTCCGTTACATCTTCCACCAGAGAAACTCAAAATACTATTTTCTCAGTAACCGCTACTAAAATTAACTGTCGTTTTTAAGGCTCTTCACGCAGAGAGAGAGGGACTTTTTACTGAAGTTGGTGTGTTATGTTGTCATGCCAATGTGACAAAGCGGCTGCTCGATGAGACGCGTTCCCACCCAGCCCTTGCCCTTGCCCAGGCTGCTCCCTCGTGGCTCCTCACGCATGGTGATTCACCAGCAGCGGGCTGCAGCTCCCAGGCTAAGATAGATTGCGATGGAAATAAAAGGAGTGACTTTTACAGGGCTTTTATTGCCAGCCAGGGAAGCACAATGCTGCATAAATAAAAATCGTTATGGTTATGACAGCTCTGTGGTCCCTGGAAGACAAATAATACTTTGCACTTACGTAGTGCCTTTCGGCCAGGAACCTCAGAACTCTTCGCTCGCGTTAACAAAGCCTCACCATGCCCATAGTAGGACGGTAAATACAGCATCCCCCTTATCAGATGAACATACCAAGTCAGAGAGTCGGCACCTTCAGTGGAGAGAGGACAAGACAGCAGCTTGACTTACACCAGCTCTTCCACTGACGTGGCCAGGGTAAATCATTTAATGTCCTGGTCATCTCAGTTGTTTCTGGTAGGTAGGTGCCACCAGTCCCTTCCCCGGCGGTGGCATGGGTTGACTAGCTCTTGGTGGGCCAGCTCAATGAGGTGCTCATGATGGGGTCGGTGTCTTGCTAATGGCATGGGGCACAGCCCCAACAGACCTGCCAGCTGTGGCTCGTGTTTGCTTACTCCAGTATCCTCAAAATGCTGCTGAGCATTGTCCCCATACTGACATTTTTACAGCGGAGTTTTAGATGAATAAAATAAATCTGGAGGAAACAAACCCAGTGAAGCGGATGGTTTAGGTGCGCGATGTGGGTGCATTTCCTGTAGGTGGTGTGTATGGGGATCTGTCCATAGGTGGTGCAGTTATTTGCCCCGGGTGGTTTCTCCCGTACAGAAATCTCAGATAACTTCATTCCCCGCTCGTTAC
Source organism: Chionis minor (assembly GCA_013398295.1). Taxonomy (NCBI): domain Eukaryota; kingdom Metazoa; phylum Chordata; class Aves; order Charadriiformes; family Chionidae; genus Chionis; species Chionis minor. The sequence goes on along the minus strand of VZSF01000755.1, from coordinate 121,143 downwards.
AACAGCCCTGACGGGGTACAACAAGTCTGTGGATTTCCAGGCCTGGTTCTGTCAGGTCTGAGATGTTGTAAGGATGTTTGGATGGGAATAGTTTCTTTTAACGTGCTCACATGTTGCGTGTACAGCTCTGTCTCACTCTGACCCCGTCCATACTAATGCCTCCTGTGACCTGGAGCTGATGGCTGCTTTTCCTTCTGTTCTACAGGGTTACCATCCGTTGCCTCATGAAGCTGAAATCGCACACACCAAAAAACTGTTCAGAAGGAGAAGAAACGACCGGAGGTAGGTGAAACCTCTCTTTAATGTGTTTTTTTTTTTTAATTTTCTCTTCCTTATTGCACATCTTCCCCCCCATCTCATGGAGTGTCTACTGCTATTTAGCAGCTGCCAGCGTTGGGTTAATGCATAAACCCTTATTTGAGCATTAACATCCTCAAAATGCAGTCTGTCCATCCCCCTTGTTTGTCTTTGAAATCTGGATTATGCCCTGTGTTGCTCCAGGAGTATCTTGAGGACCTCCTCTTCCCCTTATACTTATTCCAGCATAACCAGATCCCGCCCTACTTGTATTCGAAGAGGCAGCTGGCAAGGTATTATCTGTAAAAGCTTTGAGTCCTTGTGACTTGTTTCCTCTCTTTCTATTGAAAAGCAAAATTTGCTGACTTTCAGGGTCGCCTGCGAAGTGGGTATGGTTGAGAGGGGTTTGCGGCAAGCGTCGGATGCCTGCCTGTGTGAAAGAGGGGATGTGCTAAACAGGCAGCTGAGTTCCTGTGGCATTGGTGATTTCAATCCACTGAGTTAATTTAATTGGGCCAATTGGATATTTAATTGTGTAAATTGCATATTTAATTATGTGAGGGCATCTAGAGTCCTTGATAGGAATCGTGACTATGGTTAAATGTCAAAATAAGCGGGGAGCAAGGGAGTTAGTTGTACATGCAGCTGTATTTCTGCCGGCGTGTTCTGCTGTGGCTGAGACAACGCAACTGGGGCAATAAAGCTTTACGAAAACCGGGAGTTCACAAGGTTAATGTTATTTAACAGGAGAAAAAGTGGCCCATGTTTTCGCCTAGGGTGATCTGAAATCTGTGTCTGAGCTGTGATGCCTCGTGGGGGAATTCTGGGGAGAGTCTTGCAGTCACCTGTGATAGTCGAAGCGTATCCTCAAGTCTCCCCATCGCTTCTCAACTTGTGAACAGCCATGATGTGGTTAATTCTGTGCCTGGTTTGGTTTTCCCAAATTTTACTAAGTGACCGAAAAACAGCTGAAAATAGTTTGCTCAGGCATCCTAGGGACATTCTTCTGTGGGCAGGGCAGTTCAGCAGCAGCACACTCCTTTTTCTCTCCTCTTTGTGGCTCCATCCTATTTTTCTATACAGAATTTAATACTCAATTCCATCTTGTGATAGGGAAAAAAAAAAAAGGAGGGGAGTGGGCTTGTTTCAGCTGTGTTGCAGCCCTGTGATCACCAAAACGTGGTTAAAACCAAGCTGAAGTCTGCTTGTATTGCGAGAGAGCTGGGTGAGCTTCCCTGCAGCACTGGGCTAGGCTCCCTGAGAAATCACAGCAGAAGTTGGAGCATCCTGCTCCCATCCCAGCTCACCGAGCAGGTCTTCCTCCACCATCCAAAGAGCGTGTGATGCTGCGGGAGAGGAGACCTGCAGAGCCAAGGGGTCTCCTGCCTAAAGCCCAGTGCCCAAAACTGCGCTGAGCCGTGGAACTGCATGTTGGTTCTTCCCTCCTGTCTTGAGAAAAAACAGGCAGTCTGAGGGATCAGGCTAGACACATAGTTCTGTTTCTTTCTTTTTCTTTCTGGTCCTTTCAGTAAACCATCAGCAGACAGAAGCATTCAGTCCCCCAGGGCATCCCTGTGTCTCCCACACAGATGACAAGGAGAGATAGCAAAAAAAAACCTGCCTTGGGCCAGGGTTGGAAGACTGCAGGGTGAGATACAGCCCAGACCACTGGGACAGCACTGGGATTACATCCTGGGAGGAGAGACAGAAGCCTTAAAACCCAGTTGATACGACATCATGCGAGAGGAGACATGGGACCGTTTCAGCCTTAAGCAGTCACGAATGAAATAAAATGGAAAGAACAGAGGGGATGCTGTCCTGCCCAAGTCCTCCACAGACATCCGTGGGGATGTCCAGGCTTAGACAGAAGAACATACTTATTTTAATTGCAAAAAGCTAAGAAGCCCAGGTTGAGGGAGTAGAGTGAAACAACCATCTCTTATAGACTTATTTAAGCAGAAAATACATGTTCCTATCCCCTAGACTTTTGCTGGGGATCTCAACAGCCCCCCTCTCCCCACACCACGTGGTTTGATGCTGTTTTTCAGGGTGCCCTTGTTTCTGTGGTGCGTTTGGGACTAGGAGGGGAGTTTTAGTGCTTCTAGTGCTGCTTGAGGTGCCCCCCTAGGGATCACTCGCTTCTTAAAATTGATTTCTAGCAGTAAGTGAGGTTGCAGAGAAAAACATGGCAGAAATGGAGGGGAAAGGGTAGAAATAGGGTTAAAAAAAAGGGAATACCCACTGTACTGGAGCACAAACAGGTTATTAAGCTGTTCACGCTTAATTGCAGTGCTATTATCCTAAAGTCACAGGCACCATTCTGGGGAAGAAGAGCTTCATTTCGGAGCCACACAGGTGGTATAAACATCCCTGTGGATGAGATTTTATGACCAGCAAAACAGTTGGGTGTTTTGTTTTAAACCTTATCTTGGTATGTCGGGACTCAAAAGTTGCAAGACCATGGATGGGACGTCGGAGGCAGCAGGGTTTGGGAGAGCCTGAGTGGGGCCATTTGGTGGTGGGTGGGTTGGGAGGGGGGTTAGGAAGCAATTCTGGATGCCCAAACTCAAGGGAAGAAGAGATGGTTTCTTAGAATGGGGTTGGTAGCAGCCAGGAATGCGAGTAGGGTTGACACACAGTGGATTGGCAGGAAGAAAAGAGGTTGTCCTTCTCCGCTGGTTAGAAGCAGGTGTGGCCCCAAAGCCTTGGGGCAGTTGGGTCTGGTTTTCATCAGGCAGCTTCTCCCCTTCTCTGAGGGTGATGAGCACTTGGCACTAAGCAGCTCCCCAGACCCAACAAGCGATGCTTGTCCATGGTGCACCACCTCTCCTTGCTCAGGACCTGCCTCATCCAAGGATGGTGCATCCCAAGTGACCACAGTGGGCATCCTCCTGCCATGGGCGGGATTCACCGCTCGTAAGTGGCCATCCAGCTTGGGTCAGGGAGTCAACCCCCAGGCTGACATCTGCGTGGTGCACAGGTCTAGTGGTCTTGCCTGGTTGTAGCTGACCTTCAGGTTGGCTGGTACTATTATAAAAGAGCTGATAAAGCACATCAGCACCCAGAAATCTGCCTGGGTTTTTCCAACTGGTCTTATAAACGATACCGGTTCTCCCCAACAGCGTGTACAAGCTCCGCTCCCCTCCCTGACAGTGACATTCCAAAGGGGCCACGTCTTGGGCTAGCAAAGCACCTTTTGTTTCTCATGTGAAACGACGCTGACGTCCGGCTGTGCTATAAATAACCCCTCCGTCCCAGCTTCCTTCCCGTCACCTTTCCTCGGGAAATGCTGTCACCACGGTGCGGAGGAGCGTGGCTCACCTACCCTGAGGTCTCTGCCGTGCACCTTTCGCTCCCGTGGGGAGAAGCAACTCTATGGGCATGCAACCATAGCTCTCTCCTTGCACAGACAATACATTTTTGTGTTCCACAAGTCATTTTTCCGTGGGATGCGTGCATCGTTTTTTTGTAGAAGGTAGAAACAAAGTGCAGATTAAAGGTGTCCTTAAAACAAGCTTCGACTTTCCCAGTTAAGGACTACTGTGGGTCTGCTGGACGCATTTTAGGTAACAGCAATCAGCGTCACATCTGTTGGAGGGTTTGGTGGCACAAGGTGTTGTAAAAGCCTGCAGGAAGTGGCATGTCCTTGCTGCGAAGAGCTTACAGTCAGGTCAGAAGACCAGGGAGAAGTGTCACCCTCCCCGTGTCACCTGGCAGAAATCCCGCCCCCCGGGTGTTCTCCGTGTTGGTTTGGACATAAGGTGTAACCACCATCTCCTGGTGAGGGTGATAGAGCGCATCACCGCTTGATGGGATAATTGAAGGAGAGCAGCAGAGGAAACATTTTTCATAGATGTCCATGTGAGCAAGTGTTGAACACCAATGGCTTTTCTTGCCCAAACACCAAATCCACTGTTTGCTGCCACACAAGACCCACTCTACCTAGATACCACCAAAGGCAACTTGGTTTGACCTCCCACAGGCAACTATCTTTAGTGAAGGAGGGATTTTCCCTGGGTGGTGGCAGGACCTCTCCTGCCTTTATCTCGTGCAAGTAGTCAAGAGGAAAGAAATACTCTGGGACCCATTTCTCAACTTCTCTCCTGCTTTCCCAACCCGCTTCCTCTCTGCTAGCGGAGCACAAGCTGTGCTGAGACATGGTCTTCTTGGGCAGGTGGGCTCTGAGTTTGATCCCTTGTTTTTCAAAAATTTACCAAAAATGCCACTTTTTAAGTATTTATTAAAGCATTGAGAGTCAGCTCAGCGCTGCCTGGGGTTTCTCTGGTTCCCATGGCATCCTGGGGTGATGTGTTTTGGGACGGAGGGGCCAGCCAGCCAAACCCCACAGCCTGGAGAAGCGTGCACGGAGGTTTGCACCAGCGTTGTAGGAGTGATAAGGAATGTTGCCCGGTTTAGACAGGATTTACAAGGAATATATGGAGTTGGAGTGGATTAAGACCGGGGAGTTTATACCTGCTTCTTGGTCTTCTCGTTAACAGAGTACTGAAATTGTCGTGTGCCAACTAAGGAAGGGGACAGTTTTGATGAGGACCAGGAATAGGTTGCTGGGGAAGTCTTAAGAAGTTTGCACCATCGTAATCACATGGGATTGATCACATCTTGTTGGATTCAGAAGTCAAATTGGGCCAAATTCCTTACCAAAAGAAATTCTTATGTGTGCATAGAAGCTGGCTGGTATCTCATGGGGCTTTTGATGGTCAGTCTGTGGGACAGGAGAGGATTACAGAAGGAAGCACAGCCCCATGGCTTGGAGAGGATGGAGAAAAGCCTGAGAGTTAATTGATAACCTCTTTCCAAAAGGTATCCAAATTCCTCTTTTCAATAGAAAAGGTGTGGCTCCTTTGTGCTTCCTCTGTGCACAGCTGATGCATCTCCAGCCTTCAGGGTGACCATAGCCACAAGGGGCTGCTCTGCCTGTCCCAGCCAGGGGTCTTGGGGACCAGGGCTGGCCTTGGGTGAAGGACCATCACCCTTAGCTGTGGTTGAGCTTCGTGTCATCTCCTCCTTTTCCTGTTGGATGGGGGCATAAGAGGGGCATTTTTGCATCCAAGATAACCATTGTTCATAAAACCCTTGTGTGGAGATAAGGAGGTGGAGCAGAAGACTTTGTAGGCCCTCCTGGCTCATGCACAGATAGAAGGGGTTGGAGAAAGAGGCTCATGTGTTTTCCCCATCTCCCTTCAGTGTGCCCCGCATACTCATGGCTTTTGATAACAGGATTACAGAAATGTCACCAAGTTTTCTCTTGTGTTGTCCCAATTTGCTTCCTACCGTTAACTTGGCTTTACACTTAAATGATCAGGAAAAAACACTCTGGATTATTTTTTTTTGTGTGTATGTGTGTTGTTTTCTGGTTTTAATTAGATTCAGAGCTGGAGGAGGCAGAAATATCCTCCTTCCCCGGAGAGCCCTGGGTGGCTGTCAGGGACGGTTTCCTCTTCCTGAAGCAGGAGGGTTGTGTAAGCGCCGCTGACTCCTCCTGCTCGCGCCCACGCCGAAAACCGGGTTAGCCAGGGTGACTGCACGGGGGTGGGCACCCCTGTCCTGTGTCCCTGCTCAGAGTTCACGCTGCTGAGGGACCTCCCAGAGCTCATCCCAGCCCGTCCACGTGGCCCTGGTCAGGATCTTGCACGGAGGCGAATGTGGTCCTGCACAGGAACGGCCCAAAGGATGGTTGCGGCGGGCTCAGAGCCAGGCAGGGAACGTCCCAGATCCGCTGGCGGCTCCGCTGAGGAGCGTAGGCAAGATGTGATATATTTCTTTTCCCATTATATTTGATTTTACAGACCCTCAGGGACACTCAACCACCTACAGTGATTAGTTCAACTGATTAAGCTGCTTTTCCTCTTGTGGCAAACTCCTTTTGTGAAGGGTTTTCAATAGCCGCGCTGCTCAGGACATTGTTCCTGTACAATTTCCTTTCAAAACACCATAAAGGGCACTCTTACCACTTTACCCTGTCATAAAACATCACAGGAATCAGCTTTGCCCAGCTTGCTCCTTCAAGGGCAAGAACTCCTCATTCAGGGAGGAGGTATGGGGTCGGGTAGGAGTTGCAGGGCCCATCCAGGGAGATGATGGAGTGAGATGGAGCCATTAGCCGGGGGGATTTGAGATGAGAGGAGAGGTGAAGCAAAAGTTTTCTGCTTTTTTTTTTTTTNTTTTTTTTTTTTTTTTTTTTTTTTTTCTGTTTGTTAATATGAGGATCCAGGGTCACCCAGGGAAGTGAAGGACAAAATAAACTTGAAAGCCCAGAGAAGGAAATGCTGCCTCGCACATGTCTGCTGGTTCGGCCTTGCCTGGCAGAGGCTGGGAGCAGATGCGGATGCTCTCGAGATACCCGGGGGTAAACGGCACAGGGGGAGAAGGGCTATTTCTGCTGAAGAAACGTGCTGCAAGTGGATAAAGCTGGCCGTTTAATTAAGACTGGAAATCAGATGAAGGTCTGCCTTGATTGCCACCAAGAGAGTAACAGCCATAGGGAACTGGAGGGGGTTGCAATGGCACAAGGTCCTTCCTCCTGGTGTTTGTTGTTACTCCCACAACCTCTCGTGAGGTTATCGGATAGGTCCGTGCAAAGACCTGGTGGTGTTCCGACCTGGTTAGTCCATCAGTGTTTGGGCAAGGCGGTGGTGGAGCAGGACAGAGGCGGTATCAGGAGGGGTCAAGCAGGAGCCCCTTTGACCCGCAGACATGCTGGCATCATCCAGCCCTGCTGCCCTTCCTTCCAGGCATTGAGGAGAAGGCTCTGCTAGGGGTCACGGTGCTGGGACCCCACTCCCAGGAGGAGGTTGTTGAGAACAAAGCCTGCACCAGGCTCCCTGTTGAAGGAGTGGTCCTTGAATGACCAAAATTCCACCTCCTGATGACCTGCGGGCATCTGGCTGCGGGTGACTCCGCCACGGGTGGAGCTGCTGGGCAGCACCGTAGCTTCTCATCAAGAGGGACCTCTTGGAGCTGAGAGCTGGAGGTGGTTTGACTCCATCAAGACCCCTCTCTGCCTTTGCACCACACTCTGGGCTCAGTGAACAGGACGCAGCATGGCATGGGGCTGTAATACTCCAACAAACATCGCTGTGCAGTAAGCCCAGACCCAGTACCTACAGGACACAGATGATCAAAGAGCTCTGCAGAAGCCGTGTGAAGTTCAGCCAAGTTTATACCGAGCATCAGTCCTAGTCTGGCTCATCCAAGAGCCAGTTGTCTGCCCCAGCACTGTCCCCGGAGCTGCATCTGTAGGGTCCTCCCATTAGCCGGGCGGTCCATGTGGAACACCAGGAGCAGTGAGGTGGAGCAGCTGGTATTTAGTATCCATCGGGGAGTTTGTTTTGCCTGTCACCCGTGTCTCAAGCTGTGGCGGGGTACGTAGGGGTTTTCCACCCAGCTGCTCTTGTTTCTGCTGTTGTCGTCAGCGCTAAGCCCTGACGCGCTTGAGGGTGTCAGTGAAAATATGCCCAGCCGTGAGTCACCCCTGAAGGCAGATGGCGTGGCTGCCATCCCGCCGGCACAACGCACCGCGAATGGCGCTGCTGCATTTACAGCTCCTTTCCCCACACGAGCAGCAGCTGAAAGGATTTTGCGTTTCATGTGATGCAGGGAAGATGTACTTCTGTAAATTATCGGAGCGCTCCGTGGGCTCAGGACTTAATGTAAAGAGAAAGAGAAACCTTTGTGAGTTCAACAGGACACAGTCCGCACGAGCCAGACTTCAGGAAATATATATCCATCACCGTTCTCTGTGTCTGCCCTGTCCTCCTTGTGTGCCTAGCTAAAGGCGTGGTGCAGAAGGGTTAAAAGATACTCATCTAAGTAAACTTAATCCTTTCCTTTCATTGTTCCTTTTTTTTTAATGCCAGGAGGCAGTGGCAGGAGAGAGCCGGGTGCGTTTCCCAGCTGCAGGGTTGCCACTTCTCTGTTGAGAGCGGCTTTGTCATTACATAAAAACTCTGCAACACAAGACTTTTTATTCTGTTTTTTTTTTTTTTTTTACAATCTTGGTGACTGAGGTGACCCCCGTCCTCCAGACTAAATTTAACCTGAATTGCCAAGCTTCCAGTAGACTTTATGGCATCAGGAGGCTTTTGCAGGTTGTTTTTCTCCATCTCTGCAGCTGATTGAAAGACTTTATGTACCACCGGCAAAACATTTTACTGTTATGAAACCTCAATAGAAATGTAATGGCCTGCTGGATAAGCTCAGGGTCTTACGATGTTACTTCACAGAAAGCAAAACAATTGCTCCAGAAAAAAAAAATCCAGGAGAATTTCAGCGTGTGCCTGTGGTAGAGAGAGACTTGATTCCATCAAAACTCAGTATTTATTAGGTATCTTTCTCCCATGTGGCAGCAGGGGCTGGAAGACAGTGATTTGGTGACACTGACAGCTCTTTGATCCTTTTCTGCTGCTGCCCGTTCTGGTGAGCATTAGAGAATGGGGAGCAGGAGCTTGTGGTGGCCATACAGCGATGGAGAAGGTTAACAAAGCAACTGCTCTTGTGTCTAAGGCCATGGTGGGGGAGACCTCATTTCAGTTCTCACCTTTACCAGACACTGCTGGGTTTCACATCCATGACCACAGGGGCTATTTCAGGTGCCCTGGCATATCGTGAAATCCATGCAAGGAGCTAGCAGACACCAGACCTTGTGAAACCCGCACCAAAATGGGGTGGGAGCCAGACAAGATGGCATAAAGCGCCTCCAGTGACGCCACCATCTGAATCCCACCGCATGTGTCCGTAACCATGTTGACCATATGCAAACTGGGTGCCGAAGTTCCCGCTATGCTCAGAGGGGAGGCAGTCGGCGGGATTTGGAGGATGGTTCACCTCAGCATGTAGCGAGCGACTCCCTCCCCAGTCTCCACCACCTCTAACTGGTTGGGCTGCCGTGGAGTTTGGTTCCCCACCTCACGTTTGGCCTCTGACATCACAGACACCTGAAATGAGGCAAATTGAACCCACGCTCTGCATGATGCTGTGTAACCCCCTCCCCATGCCTATGTTCTCCATGCGTTAAATGCGTTAAACTGTTTGGGGAGCGGTTGTTCTGTACCCTAAGCACTTATGTGATGTGTGGGTCTCAACAACGGCACTCTAGTAAAAGTCCACAAGACTGAACTTTGGGAGCAACCCTACAACAATCCAGTGCTGCATGGAGAAGAGGGAGGATTCCTCTTCCTCTGCTACAAGGTGGGAATTTCCAAAGGTGGCCATCACAGCTGCTTGGAGAGCCCTGGAAAGCTTCTCACTGAGATCTTCTAGCCCCCACATAAGAAAAATTGCTCTGGCCATCTTATGAGAACAGGTTTCCTTGCTTTATTTCGCCTTCACATGTTGACCAGAACCAAGGAAGTCTGAAAAACAAAGAGCTGTGGGAGGAGTTGAGCCAAAACACCGCACGCCGGAGGAAGCCCTGAGATGGGGATTTGTTTCTGAGCTCTCTTCAGCAAGAACAAAGACTTGAGACTGGGCATCCCGTTCTCTCCCATGTCATGGAGGGGAAATCTCTTCTCAGCCAAGAAAAGCAAGGTTTCCATCAGGATGTTTTCTCATTCACAGAGTGCGCTGCTGTAGCACTTCTTGAGAAGCTTTGGGGGCAGCAGCCTCCACTTCAGATGGCACTTACCATAATAATTTCTGGTGTCTGAAGAAAATGTGCTCATATCTGTACCTGGAAGATGCACTGGCTGATGAGATCCCTCACCCACATTTGGCTCGACTCCTTGTTGAGGCTTCCTGGCTTCACTGGCCAGAGTGAGCCCTCCTTACCCATCAGCTGGGTAGGTAGGCCCTACCAAGGTCTACCACCTAAGTTGGCTTGGTGCTGGGAATGAGCAGGAGTTAACACCAGTCACTGGTGTTTCAGCAGCCTGGGTGAAGCGCGTAGTTGGCTTTTTTGTCCTTCGTTTTTCATGAACAGGTGCTGACAGAGCAAACTGTTGTCATCACAGGTGGAAGTGTTTAGCCCTGAGCCCTTTCAAGCTCCTCCTACCACCCCTAACTCATTTTGACTTCAGTTAACAATTTGCACCTTCTTCTAGAAGGTTTCTTACAGAAGGGGGCTGGTGAGTGGATGCCTAGTTGGTGAATCTGGTATGTCCTAAGGCAGGAGCTGGCTGAACCGGGGCGGGGGCGGTGATCATCTCAGGAGCTGGTGGCATCTCAGGACCTGCGTGACAGTGATGCTTTTGGCACTTACATTTCAGACAAAGCATGAGCTGACCCCAAACACCTTGGGATTGGGTGGGATTCTAGGAACTGGTTGATGAGCTGTAGAGTCCTCAGCTCTGCCTGAGCTGTGTTGTGGATGTATACGTGCTCCTTTGCATTTGGTCCTAAATATTAAGAGAAAAGGAATATACACGCCTAGCTGTGTCATTGGCACGTGAAATCATGGGAGGGTCAGGGATGGGCCCTAAAGCAATGTGGCTTGTAGCCCTGTGTGTGAATTTAAAGCTATTCTAGCATGCATTTAAAGGATAATGTTACTTTATTTTATGTGAAAATCTGCTATTCTGCATTCATTATTATCTGATTCTGAGTTGTTAGGCGTATCTTCCTGTCCACTCTTTCATCTCTTATAAAAAATACAGTTTTTCCCTCTTGTTTCCGCTTCTTATCTTTCACTCTCTGCTTAAAGAGAAAGATAAATGTATTCACATATATAACCAAGATATATACCTATATAACCAAGTTGTCCCAGCATTTTGTCTCAGAAAATACTTTCTCAGCAGGACTTTACCAAGAAAAATTTCTATTCTTGCTCCTGCAAGCATCGCATGGGCAAGTCAAGAGGTTGGGATCGCAATGGCACGCGTCCTCTTTGGGCCAGGTAGTTTTTGTGCAGGAAGATTGCTAAGAAAAGCCCGAAAATTACTCAGGAGGGTGCCACGCAAGGTATTTATTTGAAAAGTCTTGACAATAAGCCGACAGCCTGCGTTCATGCAGTTTGCACGCTGTCTTCAAGGGTTGCACTATTTCCAGAGCCCCTCCCATGCCAATCTATTCATGGGCAGCGCGAGGGATCCTTTCACAAATAAAAATAGTCACAGGAATGGCCCTCACCCTGGATTTTAAGATTGCGAGTTATTTTGGGTGAAGGCGAAGGTGAACATGTTTTAATGGCTGACATGAACGCATTGGTTTTAAGGCTGTGAGATTTTGGAAAAGCCTTAGAAACCCGTTCTCAGAGGTCACCGGGACAAACCTCTCCTGCTGTGCGAGTGAATAGAAATGAGTTCATAATTACAGAGTATAGTAGCGACACGTTTGCTTTTTCACCATTTTAATTGAGGTTTTCAGAAAGGAAGAGAACTTAAAACAATACAGAAATGTCTTTTGTTCTTCCAGGGTCATTTACTGAGAGCTTTGCAGTGAGAGGAGAGGATGTTTATTAAAGAAAGCAACAATATCAAGACATTATTTTAGTGCCGAAGTGCTGTTCCTAGCTGGAACAAAACGAAATGTTTTGGATGGACTGGGTACTTGCTGAAAACTAGCATGGAGCAAAATGATTTGCAGTGTTTTTAGTGAACTCAACAAATGTTGTTGAAACAGAAGAAAGAGAGAGGAAGGGAAAGGAATTGAAAAGGTTGAAACACCCTTTTCCTTCACAGTAGGATTTCCAAGTCAAATTAATTAGGTTTAGCGCCACATGGGTCTGAACCCCTTAAAGCAGCATCTGGAAATCACATTTTCATCCTCCTCTTTATATTCCTGTCTTCTCCGTACATTTCTGGTGGCTGATGAGGGCTACGGGAGCCACTGCAGAGACTCGCTTTGGGGGCACAGAGGGAACATCTCAAACCCACAGGGGATGTCATGGCCACCCACACCGAGCAGGGCACAGAGGAGCTGAGGCAGTGTAGGGGTGGTCGTGAAAAGCTCTCCCCTTGAGCAAACTCTGGACGAATAATTTTTTTAAGGACAAAAAGTAAGTATTTGGTGGTGTACTCACCTGCAATAATGAGCAGCAATGCTAGCAACTTGCTAAATCGTAGTGTTTAGAGCGTGACGATGCAAAAAACCCTTCTAGGCAGCTGAAAGCCCCTAAGCAGAAATGCTGTTAAAATAATAGTTACTGTCCCACTTAATATTTAGAAACTTTGGAACAGTGGTGAAGGACAGGCCATGTTGTCAGGAAAAAATGCACTAAATGTGCATCTAAGAAAGGCATCATAGAATATCTTGTGTTGTAAGGATCCCATAGGGATCATGGAGTCCAACTCCATGCTCCTCTCAGGCCTGCCTAAAACTAAACCATGTGATGAAGAAAGCTGTGCCGGCTGAAGCCGAGCATCCTGGAGAACAAGGTGAAGACCTCTTTGTTGGAGTGCTGGTCCTTCACGATGAGGTTCCTCAAGGATTAAGTGTTCATACACATGAAAGCCCCGACCAAACAGTCAGCACTTGCCCTGCCTGCCTGAGCAGAGCCAGTGGTCACGGGGCATCAGCTGAGGGGTTGGTTACAGGCAATTTAGAGACAGATCATCATTTCTTTCGGTTTGATTGTCCGCAACATCACTGGGAGTTATTACACTAAATTAATTCTCCGAACTGCAGGTCCCTAGAGGACAATATTGTCTTGGCGGTTTGTTCCTAAAAGGGCTCAGCTGGGTGATTGCGTTACTGCGGCTTAATGAATTACAGCACGTGAGTTGGGCGGCGGTAATTGCCTGTGCATGCAGAGTGCCTTATGCTGCAACCCCTCCACCCAGCTGGGAGATAAGTCACCTTATCTTATGGTTGCCATGCCGTCCTGCATCAGCAGAGGGGCAGGAGTTTTTCATTTGTAATCAGATGTGCTAGTGGTGTGCTGGAACCAGTTGGCAGGTCAGTAAAAACAGGAGAGCTGCAATGGATCAGACCAAACCACCCGCCTTGGTGACCACCAATGACATCAGGAGGAGTGTGAGAAGAATGGGGTGTGCATGTAATGCTGCTTCCCAGCAGTGCAGTCCTCTTCGTAATGGTTGGAGTTGATGATCTTAAAGTTCCTTTCCAACCAAAATGCTTCTGTGGTTCTCCAGGATTTACACTTTGAGGATCTGCAGGACCACGTTTGCTCACCTTTGTGTCCAGTAGCTCCTGATGGATTTTCCTTTCATGACTTTGGGAATGTCCTTTTTGAACCCTTGAAACTCCTGGTATTCGCATCTCCTATAGCGTAGCTCCACAATTTAACTGTGCATTATGTGAAGAAATACCTCCTTTTGCTTATTTTTGAACCGGCCTTCATTTCATGTCACAAGAGTTGAAGGTCTCATGTGGCTGTGCCTGCCAACGAAGTGCCTGTTGAACGCTACCTTAGCTCCTCAGTTGTGTTCGGCAAAGGAGGAGTCAGCATTTAAAGGGTTGGCCATTTTGAAAGCAAGACCGTCAACAAAAGCGTTCAGCAGTACCTGCTCTGATCGTAGAATCATAGAATAGTTTGGGTTGGAAGGGACATTTAAAGGTCATCTAGTCCAACCCCCTGCCATGAGCAGGGACATCTTCGACTAGACCAGGTTGCTCAGAGTCCTGACCAACCTGACCTGGAATATGTCCAGGGATGGGGCATCTCCCACTTCTCTGTGCAACCTGGGCTGGTGTTAAGTCCACTCTGGCCCTTCCCAAGGGCTCCTCTGGTTAAAAACAGTGCTGTTCCTCCTGCACCCTTTCAAGTACAGTATGTTCCTTCTGCTTTATCTCCAAGTGGCACAAGTTGCTTTAAGTATTGAAAGGTTACAGTAAGGTCTCCGTGGGGCCTTCTCTGCTCTGGGCTGAAAAACCCCAACTCTCTCAGCCTCTCCTCATAGGAGAGGTGTTCCAGCCCTCAGATCATTTTTGTGGCTCTCCGTTCAGGGCACCGTGGTCTTCTTGGTTGTATTGGTATTGCTTTGGTAGCTGATGATGTGACTTACTTGTTTTTGACCAACCTGGCAGGAGAGTCTTCATCGTGTGGGCAAGGGTAGGGTGCTGTTGGGTCCATCAGCTGTAGGAAGAGTCACACAGAAAGAAGCAAGGCAAGAGCTGTCCCCAGGGAAGACAGCCAGAGATGAAACAACATTGTGGTGTTTTGTTGTCCATCAACGTCAAAGTGCTTTTTGGCAGAAGGCTCCTCTCAGCAACCCCCTTTCCCTGCAAGGAAGCCGAGGCAGAAAGGAGGGAAGGGGCTGTAGTTGGACCTTCCCCCACTGCAGACCTTGAGGTGAACCCGTGGCCACCAGATCCTTGTATGTGCAAATGCCGTCACCCATGAGACTGTCCTTCAAGGCTGCTCTTTCAGTGTCATGTAGTGCAAAACACAACCGTCTACGTGATGCTATTTCAGCCGGCCAGAATTGAGGGAAGGAAATATAGCGGCAGGTTCCTCTGCACTAGGAAACCGATCTGTTATTGAAAAGGCTTTCTCTTTGGTGGAGTGTTTCCGGCATGGCTCCTCAGTGCTGGAAATGGGTTTATCCATCTACACGTTGTTTTCCAGCAAGAGTTCATGGAGGTGTTGTCAGCAGCCAGTCATTGGAGAGAATGTGAAGTGAAATAACTTGTTTCTTTCTCCTGCTTTCAATCCTCAAATACAAATGTGCTGTTGCTGGTGATCGCTTGGAATGAGCACTGAGGGCTTTATTCCATCAGATTGCTCTCCAAATTTATCTGGCAACTGAACAGAGAGTTAAGGGTTAGCAGAGGGTGATGCTTTCGATGGGTAAAAAATGGTCTTAAGGCATTCCCCGTGTCGCACAAGGTCTTTCCATGAGACCTGGTGCATTTGAAGAAGCCCAGCAGCGCTTCAACAGTGTGGCTGCGTGGTTTCACGGGTGACTTCCAGTTTTTGGCCATGGCAAGTAGCCACCCTCTCTGCAGGAGCGTGTTTACCACCCGCTTCTCCTCCCTGCAAGCTCCAGTTGGGGACGTTGGCCCCGAAGACCTGGGAGGGAGCAACATGCTGAAGCTCTGCAGGGCCTCCTGGCATGGTTAGTGCATGAAGAAGTTGCCAGCTCGAGTTGTTTGGGCTCTTGTTGCAGAAACAATATTTCTGTCCGACCCCAGTTAGCAACTGATGTTTGCAAAATAAAGAAGTCAAGGCACTGGAAATACTTTCCATTCCCACTCTTGTCTCAGCCCAAAATATTAGTATTAAAAATATTGCATCTATTATATGCAGCTAATATCTCTGCTGGCATGTAAATCACCCAGGGATTTTTCATCTCCATATTAAAAAAAAAAAAGTTAACTACGCTCTATTTTTGGGTTTTTGTTAACTGTTTTGTTTCCATTTATTCCTTCTAAAGCCACAGCAGTCTGTCTCCAAGGGACCATCTGTGGGAAGGCAGTCCCTGGATTGATTCAGAAGGTGCCGGGGTCGTTAACAGGCACGAAGGCACCGAGTATCTGCTCTTTCTCTGATAATGTCTTTATTTAGCGTGACAGCCTCCAGGGCATGAGTGGACAACAGGCTGCTTTATTTCATTTAAACTAACATTGCTCCGTCCATTCCCAGCATTGTGCAGATGCTATGGATCATCCCAATTTCCCCGCTTAAAGCTGGGGGCGCTGCTCCCCAAGCAGCAAGAGCCAGCAGCTACATGGAGCTGCAGAAGGTGACCCAGCACTGTGCCTCCACCCGGGCAGCGTGTTCCCATCCAAACCAATGAGTGGCAGCTCATCCAAGCGGAAGTAAATGTTTGGAGCAGTTCAGACCCTGGCATAGCCCAGCGCATCCGTGTGAGCGTTGGCGTGAGAGAGGAGGCAGGAATGGGGTCAAGAGGAGACAACTCTTCTTTTGACAGTGGGGCAGACTTGGGTAAACTTTTGGGGAACTGCTTAGGATCCTCACTGGGTTGCAGTAAGTCAATGTCCAGATTGATCCTAGCTCTCAAAGCTCTACGCTAAATGCTACAGCACGCTGCATCATTTTTAAAGAATTTTATTTAATACGCTTGATAAAGGCTTCTGGCACACGTAAGCCCAAAGCATCTCTGCTCCTTGGGTTGGTGTTTTAGCAGATCCCAGTGTCGGAAGTAATTGCTTGCCGTTGACTTTTGGGTCAGCTCATGTGTCTGGACAGCTGTTAGGAGGTCCTGTCAAATCTTGCCTTAGCTTCTACAGAAAAGACATTTATTTCTTCACTAGAAAGTGCTGGTATAAATAGGATATGGAAAAAACTAGGATGTCTCCTTGCTTGCAGGTCAAAGAGTCGCAGAGGTCTAAAGGAAGACAGCTGAACAAAAAGGCAGCAGGTGGGGGCTTGTACGTACTATTTAGGATGTGTCTTGAGGGACAGGACCGTGGAGGGATGGTGGTGGGCTGTGTCTGAGCATCTTGGCACGAGTTTAAAGTTTGTATCTCGTGGAGGATTATCAGATCTTGGGATAACCGATCAGCCTTGGTGTATTTTTAAAAGGAGGCAGCCTGGAGTCTGCGATACAAGCTCTTTTATTGCAAAGTAGTAAAAGATGAATCTTTATTCACTCAACTCACATTCTTAGCATTAGTCCAGGATCCGTGTGTATTTGCGCTCAGCAGATGTATTGGGAAACGTCATGTACTGTGGTTGTGTCTTCCAGATTTAAGCTATTTCAGCTAAACTGGATTCAGTTCCTTGTCAATGTAGTTTCCTATGGTTTTCATGTAATTGTTGCAATCATGTTTACAGTACGCTAAGAATCCAAAAACCATAAATCCAAGCAATGCAGTTTATGAAGAGAACCATTTCCAAGCAATTTCTACGTGAAATCACTGCAGTGATTTCTACACCAGTCTGGGCAGTCAGCCTTGAAGTCCAGGGGGTGTCTTCCTAGCTGGTTGCCCATCTGTGCAACAAGGGCCTCCATCCCTAATGATTTGTGGGAGATCCAGCAAAGCATTTAAAGAGCTGTTTTGGAGCTATCTGGCATGCCATCTGTACTTGGGATGTCTTTCCCAAGCTGGTGTTGCAAAACAGCTACTTAAATTCCTCCTGAAGATTCATTTCCATGAAGCTTAGAAGAAAAATAGCTGACTCAGGCAGGCTGTGCAGACAAGCATTGCAGTATGTGAGGGCTTTCATTGGATTTCAGCAGTAGACAAGTTTGCTCTTCATTGCTTTGCTGAGTCTGGGCCGATGGACTTCGTGCCATGTCCTTCCAGCCCGGCAGCACTGTCTCTGCTCCTGCAGCGCAGCCTGGACACTGGTCTGGTGGTCCTGTGAGCGGGGTGTCCGTCACTGCGGTGTGGGAAGTAGCGGATGCTGATGGTGTGAAGCGATGCTGCAGGAAGGCACGGGGGGAAATGGGGTCTGTTTCTGTGTTTGGAAAGGCCAAATCCATCAGCATCCCATAGCAGAAGATAGTGCATGATGAACCGTGCTTTGCGTCAATCCTCCACCCATTTTTTGGATGCATTACTGTGCGAGCACCTTGAGTGTCTTGTGTGAAGCCCTTCAGTCATTGAATCATAGAATGTTTTGGGTTGGAAGAGACCTTTAAAGCCCATCTAGTCCAACCCCCCTACCATGAGCAGGGACATCTCCAACTAGACCAGTTGCTCAGAGCCCCAACCAACCTGACCTGGAATGTTTCCAGGGATGGGGCATCCACCACCTCTCTGGGCAACCGGGGCCAGTGTCTCACCACCCTCAGCGTAAAAAATCAATGCTACGCTGTTTGTTTATAGTGAGTCTGGTTATTTTGTAAGGGCCAAGCGAAATCATCTCTAGCAAACAGACAGACGTGATGTCCAGGCCTAAGGGAGGGTTGTCTGCAGCGGATGCACCTCGAGACCAAGGCGATGCTGAGAGGAGTTGTTCCCAGGTAGGCGGCTCATCTAAAGGTTTCATAATGCTTTTCCCAGCAGCCAGATGTTGTGAGGCTCATCAAAAACATCTCTGCCCTTGTAGTGTTGTTTTTGTTGGCTGTGCTTGTCTTCTAGAGTTCATTGTGTGTTTTCAAGGATGCGTACGTGTAACACCTAAAGCACGCATCATCTCTCAACTATTCAAATACGATTTTAGATCCTGATAATCAGCATTTTGACAGGTGGATTTTCTATGCTTCCAAAATGCCACATCCATCCGGATGCATGGGCTGGGTCTAGTGATTGGGATAGACTTTTTAACCCTAGTGACAGAAAGGCAGAAAAGCAGTGTGAATAATTTCATTTTTGTTTTCAGGAGTGAACATAACATCTTGTTCCCTTCTCATCTGAGAAAAATGCAAACAAAAATGAAACTGGACCCAAGCGAAACCAGTTTGAGAGAGAAAGCCAAAGGGAAAACACACAGAAGTTCTGTGTTCTTCATCCTCGGAGCTGGTGGTTGTTGCTTTCTGTGGGGTTTTGAGGTTTTTGATTAAATTGTGTGGAACCGTCAAGCTTATTTGGTTGTTTCCCACTGTCAAGCATAGCAAGGATAGAAAACAGACACGACTGGGCTGTGGTGCTCCCTGCACCAAAGCAATGCTGGTTTATCATTATATGTACATGTAAGACATCAGAGTGCCTTTGATGGAGATGGACTTGGTGAAGAATACTTTTAGGGAAAGTCAGGCCTCTAGAATAGAAATTCAGACTTTCCTCCTCATTATATCAATAGCAATATTCCCATTGACCTCCCAGAGCAGAGTTAGACCTCCAGGACGAGTTTTAGACACGGTAAAATTCCACAAGCTCCTAACTGGGATCCCTCAGGCCCTCCAGTTTGGACCACGATGTCTCTTAGGTGCCCAAAGCCAATGACGGTGGGTGTTTTTGCCTGTAGCATCACTTGCCGTGCCCAAACCACTCCAGCAGCCCCTGCTCGGGGGCTGCCAGTCCAGTTATTTGTGGAGCTGCGTTACGCAAAGTGAAGCAGCTGATCCGGCTGGAATACGCTTAGTTCAGAAAGGCTCTGCCTGGAGAAATTGGTTTGTTCAGGGGATGTTTCAGAGGACTTTGCTTCTTCCTGTCCTTTCCCTTTTCAGGCTGAGTATCCTGGGCAGCTAGCTAGTATAGCAGGGATGAACGCAGTTGATAGCCATCTCTGTGAATTTAACACTTTCAGTGGTGACTGTAAAGAGTTTTATTTAATTTCCCTCCTTCTCAGTGGAAAATTACTGTGAGATTTTCAAAAAGAAGCTGGGGAGAGGTGGCCCTTCATCCCACAGAGCCAGCCCCGCCAGTCCTCTGTTTGCAGGTGCCATCGCTGTGTGCCCTGGGGGAGCTCTGCTCCTCCAGCTTTGGGAGCTGCCATGAATAAGTGGGATCTGGGGTCCTCGTCGGGGTGGAAGGTCCCACAGAGTCGATTTCCACAGCAGATCTTAATCTGTAGCAGCAATTGCTGGCTAATCGCAGGCGTGGCAGTTGGAAAGTTGATTGCGAGATACTCCTGAGATTTAGCATCATACCGCTGCGCCTGCTCCTGGTACAGAGATGAGGTCCTGCCGGGGCAGAAGAAAGGACAGAGAGAAACTTTCTGTCCACAAAACACAGTGAGGAATGTTTTCATTTACCAGAAGGATGAAGGGGAAGCAGAAGGTTTGACTTTGGCCACGGCATCACCACTCTCTCTCTGTTCTCAACTTCTTGCCCGAGTGGCTGCAAGTCCCTCAGTTGTTAATTGCTGGGTGGCCCTGGCCGTGCCCATCAGGTATCAGGCTCTGCATGAAAGCAGGACAAAACCAGTATCCCTCCCCTCCTCTGAGGAGCTTAGCATGCCCAGGAGGATTTGTCCCATGGGAGAGTTGCCTGGATTGAGGACAATCATGGTGTCCAGGAAGGTTCTTCAAAAGCAAGAGGCAGGATGTCCAGAGCACTCCATCCCTGAGCCCGCAGATGGGATCTCAGTCTGTTTGGGTGGATGTTTGGCTCTGCACTGCAGGGTAAATGTCTCGAGTGCCACTGGAGATGTAGCTCCTCAGTATTTGCAGGAATTGCCTAACCAAATCTCCGTGCAACCACCAGGAGAAGGTAACCCTGTGTTGTCCTCCGGACCTCCATATGCCAGACAAATGGTGGGGGCTCTAGGAGGACTTGTCTCACTCGGGGGGGATACGAGCAGGGCTGACAGGACAGAGCAACTGTGTTTTAGACTACAGCTGTCCACGTGTCTGGAGTTATTTTCCCCAGCCTTGTGCCTTCCAGCGCCTTTCCTTGGGACAAAACGATGTAGTAAAAACTTGCAGGAATCCCATATTTCTGAGCACATAGGCTGGTAATCACCGAGACAGCTGAAGCCTTAGATTTGTTTGCGTAGGCTCCCCTGACAGAGCAGACATTTGTCAGATCTAAATTCTGTTGAAAGGTATCTCGTTTAGTTCATTAAATAAAAAAAAATCAGTGGAGAAACGATAGCAGAAGCAATACCATCCTATTTCCAGCTTGGCAATGCTGACTGTCTCCCCTTGGTTTTTAGTACTTCTGTGGTTTCCTTGGGACTCTGAATGTCTCTTTAGTTTCTACATTGACCGATGGCCAAATCCCCAGTCCCACTGAAGTCAGGGGGAGTTTTGAGCTGACTCAGAATTTGGCCTTTGAAGTGAAAATAGTTATTTAATGTTTAACAGAGTCAAGACGTAAGAGACCGTTGTGCTGTCTAGATACACTTTCTTGTAGCTGAAGTAGGGTCACCTGCAAGGCGCCGTGGCCTTACAGCAACGGATGAGCAGAGAGGGACAGAAGAAGGATTTCCAGGTAGCTACGGCATTTTGGGGGGGGTGAATTCTTCCTTTTGTCAGAGATGTTGCTGTGTGATTCAAGCTTCAGCTGTTCCTCCTTTTGGCACCACAAGCCTAAAATCCCGGGCTGGGAAGTGCTTTTGGGTTCCTACATGGTCTGGTTCCCTAGGCTTGGCAGGTGACCCCAAGCCACCATCTCGGCTCTCCTGCCCTCGAGCAAGCACAGGGTTCTTGCCCTCAACTCAAGCCACAACGGGTGCGTGTGGTGGGGTGCCCTGGTCCCCATCTTGCCCCTTCCTGAGGCTCTCCATGTCCCCAGAATCTCGGCCATATCTGATGGGACAGGTGTGGGTTGGGACATCCCAACCTCCGTGGCTTTGCGATGCTGTGCAGTCAAAAAAGTTTTTAAGGTCTGGGCCCCGTTCTCTCCACTTTGGCTCTTCTTCGCTGCAGAGTCCTATTTCTTCTTGGCTTTTCTTCTTCGCTGGGGTGTTGGGAAGATAAAAGCACACAACAAGTCTTTGCCTGAATGCTGGATGATCATCTAGACCTCTGCCGGCTGCCAAGTCACGGACGTTGCTTCTTGTTTGCCATTCTCCTTCCTTTGCCTTTTATTTCTTGCAAATTTTTTCCCTAACTTGTTTAACTCTGGTGTTTTCTATCCTGTGGGCAGTGACTGCAGAGCTTCAGTTTGTGTTTGCTCTGCCCCTTGCCGTGGGGATATTGCCTTTTAGCTGTCCTCTACGGGGACAGAACTGCCCGTCCTCTCCCTGTCTTATTGCAAAAGTCCCAAACCGAACAATCTTGCACATTCCACATTGACTTAAATGAGGTTTTTTTACTCTTAAACATTTATTTATTTATTTTTTTAATAATTCTCTCACAGCCCTTAAACAGAAACCATTTGGTTTATAATATCATTATGTCTTTAGGAAAAAAAAGTCCTTGCCTGCGTTTCTTGCAGGAATTTATAGCAGAGGTTGGTTCCCAGCTCATTTTGAGGCGTTTTGCTGTACCTCTGCTTAAATTAAAGCTGTGTCTGTGCAACTTTTGTCCTTTCTGTGCAATATTTGCAACTTAAATACAGTAGCAGCCTGGCTGGCTTATAGCTCAAGGCTGAAAGTGCACCCAAACAGTTAAACTCAGATGTTTGAGAGGAGAGAAGAGCAAAAACCACAGAAAGCAAACGCTGAATTATATCAGCAAAACTCTTGCACGCTTAAGCATGTGAGGGCTCAGTACTAGATAAGGATTTTAACTAGCTTTTATTCTGACATTCCCCTTTTAATAAGCATTGTTCTTTACAAAGCGGTTTATGTGATTGTGTTACTGAGAGGAAACAAAGAAATGCCAGGAAAACTTGATGTGGAGAATCTGTCCTCATAAAATGCTTGTAAGCTCCAGCAAACAGGAAAGCTTCCCCCATCTCTTTTTTTTTTTAATTCCCTGTTATTCAGCTTGTTTAAAATAAAAAAAAAAACCCAAAAAAAAATGTGTTGAATATCTCAGAAAACCGGATCCAGTGGTCTGAGACTAAACACAAACTCCTTCCACTGCCACCACGAACAAGCCTCTTCGTCCTGCATTCGCCAGACGCGAGCCCTCGCTTTTTATGGTGAAGAGCCAGTTGGCCTCGGAAAATAGGTTTTAACTCCTGGGGATGCCAAGGAATACAGATTTGATGGGCAGATGGCTTTGGCAGGCAGGGTTGGAGGCTGTTTAGCCGCTGACCATTGAAATGTATTTGTGAATGGCCGCTTCCTTCGTCCGAATTTATTTAGCTGAGCGGTGCAGAGGTTGAAAATAAAATTAATTGCTATGCGACAGGTTTAAAATAAACCCTGCTATTTATCCGAACAGAGGTGGGGGTTTGGGGTAAGGGATGAGGTTGAGCAGGGGGATTATAATGGATGAAGACTGGTGTGGTCACTCATGGTTGTTTCTCTGGTTCAGGGGACGATGCTGGGGAGATGTCCCTTGCGAGGCTCCAGCACTGCTCCCAGCAGCCTTGTAAGGAGCCGAGAATTAAAGCATCAGGGGTGCTCTCAGAGCCAATACTGAGCGTTAAAAAGGCAGCACGCAGGCGGGGAGCTGCCGCCGTTGCTTGGGGCTAGCCCCGCACCATCCTGGCTGAAGGCAGCCGCTGCCAGGAGCATCTCCATCTTAATTGCATCCTCGATGATGGCATGTCGGCTCAGCCTTCTCCACTGGAGAGAGCCTCCCTGCAGCCCATGTGGAAATCTAAAACGTCGGAGGCTGCCAAAGCATTTCTTCTATTCAACCGTTGTTTTTTTGGGGACCTGCCATCTCAGCTACCGGTTACGGCTAGCACCCAGGGGCTTACTCACCCCTTGTGAGCCACTCTAGTCTCTCAAGGAAATAATTTGCAGGCAATTCCCCCCCTTTGTGCCCATTGAATTTCCGTGTTATCCGCTTGGAGCCATGTTCACCCAGCCTCCTATCTGGAGGTGATGGTTCTGGTTCCCCATGCTGCCAGAGCCACTTGTGGTTCTCAGCTTCTTCATCCATGTGCATGTCCTCTTTCACTGTAGCAATGATGAGGGGCATCCATAAAAAAAGCCAAAAAAATCCCATTTGGTGTAGGCATCTCTTTTACTTGGTAATTTGCTTTTTAGCTTTTTTTTGCTCTCTTAGAAATTCCCGATACGCTTAAAATGATGTACTGGAAACCAATGCCATGTTGGTACAGCAGAAGTGGCAAGCAAGAGGAGCAAGCAGTGCTGCAGGCCAGGTGTATTGGGAGCTGCTTACATCTTCGGAAAAAAGTGTCTCCTGATATGTCTTGCCTGACTGACTTCCTGCTGCTGAGCGAGGACTAACCAAGTCCTCCCTGGTTTAATGTGGAAGCAACACAGTAACCTGGGAGAGATGTTCCTGGGAACCAAAGACAAGTTATCTAACTGTTCATGAAAACTTTCAGCTGAAATATGCCTGTTATTGAAGGAGACTTAGAGGCATGAGTTGATACTAGGTTGTGTTAGATGCCATGAAATTGGCTCCCCTTTTATGGCAGGGAGACCCAGAGAGCCTATCCACCAAGGGCCAGGCTGTTTGGTGGGATAGAAGATATGTTGACCAAACAGGACCAAAGGGTGTACTAACGACTTCCTTTGACTTTCCAGGAGACAGCAGCGACTTCCCGGTGGGAACAAGCCTCAACAGCACGCAGATCATCAGCAAGGTGGCACCAAGCACAACAGGGACCACCAGAAACTCTACCAAGGAGGTCAGGCCCCTCATTCCTCAGGCAGGACGGGCCACCACGGCTACAGCCAGAACCGAAGATGGCACCACAACCAGAAACACTCACCCAATGACAAAGAAACGCACAGAAATGCCAAAGAGACTGAGAATTTGAAAATTGAGGACACCTCTGTCTGCACGGTGCATATTCCCACGGAGACGCACCGAGGCCCGGAGACTGTGGAGAAGCAGTCTCAGCAGTACATCCAGGAGTCAGAGACCAAGCGGAAAGACAGTATTCACGAGCGCATTGGGGAAAGACCCAAGATCAATTTGCTTCAGTCTTCCAAAGACAGGCTGCGGAGGAGACTAAAAGAAAAGGTATTATTTCTTAGGGAAACGTTGAGTTTCCCTTTTTCCAAGAGTCTGGTTGTTGGCCATTCTCCATACAAAGGATGGGGTGGGCTCAAAGGACCTTTCCATGGGTGCACCCAACTTAACTTAATCTCCCACTGTCAACACTTCTCTTGAAGCCTCTTTGTGCTTCTTCTGGAGGCCTTTCATTGACACAATGCTTAGGCTCTTAGCTTGACTTCTTGATTAAGGTTGCTACCAGCTTGAGTTCTCCCAAGGAGGACTGGGAACTCTCCACCTACCCATGCAAAGACCCTTGGGGAAGGCTGGTGCACATGTGAGCTGCATGTGCAGCTCCTTCCCTAGCAGCGGATCCCAACTGACGGCCTCCTGGTCTGCAGAGATCATCCACTTTGCAAGGAGGCCTAAAAAAGGCAATTTGTCTCCACAATTACAGAGCTTTGACTTCTGAGTGCTGAATAGTTGGAGTCAGCTACTTAAAAGTTGATACCCATTTATCTCAGCAATGAATTGAGACACCCTTATCTTTCCTCCTCCTTTCCAACAACCCAACAATAACAAAACTATTGCATGCATGTGACGGAGGAGAAATCCTTTTTGGAAAGAATATGCAGCCTCAGATTTCTGTGGAATTTGGAGATGATATCTCCATTTGCCCTCTGTGAAACTCAGATTCTTTCTCTTGAGATTGTTTTGTCAGACTGAAAAATGTGTCTGTGGGGGTATATCTCCAATGAGATTTCCGAAATACATAGCAAAAATAACCTGAACATATACAATTCCATGGGAGTGCATGCGGGAAATGTATACCTTTGAATGCATGAGCATTTACTATTTATGTATGTGGCATGAGGGGGAGGAAGAGATTTTGTTAGTTATTTTTATGTTCTTTAAAGCAGTGGGAGTATAGCAGAGACTTTGAGGGTATTTGTTTTAATGCCCACCCTGCAAATTTACAGTCTTATAAGACACGCATCACATAAGCACCCGCTCTTGGATGGGTGTAGTCAACACAACTAGTCTCCTGATGGGAGTTTTGGACAACTTCAACTGCCAGTTGGCATTGGGGTTGTCCAAAAAATTGCTACAGGTTTGTGTTGTATAGCACATTTTAAGCTTCACCTAGAAGAAGGGAAGGGAGCAGACC
This sequence comes from Chionis minor, assembly GCA_013398295.1. Classification (NCBI taxonomy): domain Eukaryota; kingdom Metazoa; phylum Chordata; class Aves; order Charadriiformes; family Chionidae; genus Chionis; species Chionis minor. The sequence goes on along the minus strand of VZSF01000755.1, from coordinate 95,493 downwards.
ATAACAAGCAGGATGCGTGCCTCACGCTGGGGGATGGGGACAAATGCATAATCAAATGTTGAAAAGAAGCAATAAATTCTGTGGTAGTGACGCGAAGTGAGAAGTATAACAGTCAAGAGATGGAGAAGTTAAGATTTTTTCTAATGCCAGGATCATGTGACATCTTTGATCTCAATTTAGAACATTAAATATATATTTTAAAAGTAGATATCTTTGTAGGATGGTTATCTGAGCATTTTGCAGATATCAATGCATGTTCAAAATAGAGACAAAGAAATGTCCATTATCACCATGTTGCAGACACCCCCAGAAACCTGTCCAAGATGCTAAAGGCAGTTGGGAGTGCTCTGACCTTGGCATACTGGCTCAGAACAGTCGAATACATCTTCTCCCTGAGCAGAGGAGGAAAACTCTGGGACTAAGCACTGTGGGAAATGGAGAAAGAGAACATTTCTGGGGCGGGACTCATTCACTTGTGATTTTCAATGCTCAGATGACACCATTGCGCCTCTAAAAGATGCTTTGATTTTTCTATGTCTGTTTATATGTCTCTCTAATCCCCTTCCCCCTTTGCTGTTTCTGGAAGGACAAGGGCTGATATGTCTGTTTTTTCCTTGTGTAACAGATGCCTTGTCTTTCCCTTTTCACGGACCAGGACGAAGTCACGGTGGAAACCACCAATCCCGAAAAGAACAAAATGGACAAATTAATTGAAATCCTCAACAGCATGAGGAACAATAGCAGTGACGTTGACTCCAAACTCACCACCTTTATGGAGGAAGCCCAGAACTCTACCAACTCTGAGGAGATGCTGGGGGAGATAGTCAAGACGATCTACCAGAAAGCGGTGACGGACCGCAGCTTTGCTTCCACAGCAGCTAAGCTCTGTGACAAAATGGCCCTTTTCATGGTGGAAGGAACCAAATTCCGGAGTCTGCTCCTCAACATGTTGCAGGTAATGAGATAAAATTAGTTGGTCAGATGCCTGCAGCTTCACCCTGCCTGATCTTACCATGCACTCGGACAGGAGCTGAGCTGTTACCAAATTCCTTTTGAAGCCAATTGATGAAAGGACAGCAGAAGTGTACGTGCAGTTTTGTCTGTGCGCATCTTTAAGGGTTACCATAGATAGTGTGGCACTGAGGGCATTGCCAGGTTGCTCGTCATTCCCGTTTCATAAGCTGTACATGGAATTATGGTATCTCACACCAGGGCCCATCCATAAAATGAGTGGGTTGCTTGTGGCAGCATCCCCGTGGCATGAAGAGAAATGGACTTGGAGGGTCTTCGCTGCTCTTTTCGGCTGAAGTCCATCTCGGCTCCAGAGCTAGCAAGTTTAAGTCCTGGTCCCTGAGTAGGCTGTTGGTTGCATCACCTGGCTGAAGGGATTGCTCATGGTTTCTGATTCGAACCCAGACTTAAATAATTTGTGTGTTTGCTAAATATTTGGGGTAACTTGTTTGTTGGTGTACACAGCACTGGTTGATTGTTCTGCTCCAAAACCATCAGCGACAGCAAAGTTAGGGGGGAGAAAAAAGCAGTGGCTCTCATAACTGGTCCATGATAACGGTGGATGATGGGGAAACAGGACTGTCCTCAACTGCCCACAGTCTGCTGGGGGGAGCATGTTTTACAGTAGTGCCACCATCAAAGGACGGCTTGCTTTCAGGGGAAGGTGTCTCCTGGACCTCCGTCTTTCTGTGTCTCTAGAGACAGGACGTGCAGAGCTGAAACCATGAATTACTGTACTTAATTTAATATGTGTTTCCATTTGACTGTTTCTTCACACTTCACATGTCATCTGTGGCACATACAAAGCTCTCGTTTCATTTCTCTGTTCTCTGTACATGTTTGGTGCTCAGCGTCTCTCCAATCTTTGACGCATCTTCTTGCCCTTCTTGCTCTTGTTGGAGACCATTCCCTGGATGCTTCTCCTGGCTGCCTGTACCTTGTGTGGGCTGAGTTGGCTTTTGGGGAAGCAGGGAAATAAGGAGTAAAATGAAAAAGTGTACATCAATATTTAATGTAACCTAGGATAATTCTGCGAAGTCACTGATCTGGTTTTGCCTCTGTCATTGTTCTGGGTGTGTATCAAACCCAGCACCTCTCCCCATGCCCACTTCTTCTCCCCTCTCCCCTGCAAAGCCCTTGGGCAGCGCACACATCTGCCCATTGCGTGTACCAGATGGTGATTTTTTTCCAGTTACTTTATTTCCAAAGTGACTATAAGCAACGAAACTGGTGAAGGGCTTAGAGAACAAGTCTTCTGAGGAGTGGCGAGGGAATGGGGGCTGTTCAGCCTGGAGAAGAGGAGGCTGAGGGGAGACCTTCTCACTCTCTGCAACTGCCTGAAAGGAGGGTGTAGCCAGGTGGGGGTCGGTCTCTTCTCCAAAGTAAAACTCAACAGGACAAGAGGAAACGGCCTCAAGTAGCGCCAGGGGAGGTTTACATTGGATATTGTGAAAAATTTCTTCACCGAAAGGGTTCCCANGGGAAGCAGGGAAATAAGGAGTAAAATGAAAAAGTGTACATCAATATTTAATGTAACCTAGGATAATTCTGCGAAGTCACTGATCTGGTTTTGCCTCTGTCATTGTTCTGGGTGTGTATCAAACCCAGCACCTCTCCCCATGCCCACTTCTTCTCCCCTCTCCCCTGCAAAGCCCTTGGGCAGCGCACACATCTGCCCATTGCGTGTACCAGATGGTGATTTTTTTCCAGTTACTTTATTTCCAAAGTGACTATAAGCAACGAAACTGGTGAAGGGCTTAGAGAACAAGTCTTCTGAGGAGTGGCGAGGGAATGGGGGCTGTTCAGCCTGGAGAAGAGGAGGCTGAGGGGAGACCTTCTCACTCTCTGCAACTGCCTGAAAGGAGGGTGTAGCCAGGTGGGGGTCGGTCTCTTCTCCAAAGTAAAACTCAACAGGACAAGAGGAAACGGCCTCAAGTAGCGCCAGGGGAGGTTTACATTGGATATTGTGAAAAATTTCTTCACCGAAAGGGTTCCCAAGCATTGGAAGAGGCTGCCCAGAACAGTGTTGGAGTCGCCGTCCCTGGAGGTATTTCCCAGCCAGGCAGACGTGGTGCTGAGGGACATGGGTTAGGGGTGGGTTGGGCAGTGTTGGGTTGATGGTTGGACTTGATGATCTTAAAAGTCTCTTCCAGCCTCGGTGATTCTGTGATTCTATAAAGCAGGAGGAGACAAATTGCAGTCAGCCACAGTCACAGATTTAGCAGCAAGGGACTGGAGAGAGCTCTAAAATCTCTGTGCATCCTGCTCTTCCCATGTCAGCTCACTCTTACATCTTCCCCCGTTTGGCTGAGTGATGCCAAGAAGTCCAAAGTAAAGTCCAGGAGCAACCTGGGAGAAACAGGGTGTTATCCAAAACTTAAGGATGATGGCAGTCCTTCTGGGTTAGGGAAGACTCTTCCAACTTGCTTTCTTCTCTTGCCCCAGCCTTTCCACCCCTACCAACAGACCCAGTAGGCTGATTTATACTGCAGCGTCATGTTCAATAATAACTGGCTTCATATTCAGCTCTTCGTAGCATGAATGTAGGATAAATAATATATCTCCTATCTCCAGAGAGTCCCAAAGTGCTTTCCAGGAACATGTAGCCAGTCTCAGTGCGATGGGAGCATGACGTCTGTTGTGGAAAGCTGGGAAGAAATGAAATGCACAGACTGAGCAGGGTGTGCGGGTGACTGAGTTCATGTGCTGGAGCATAGAAGAATATGCAGAAGGGATTTGCTCAGCGCCAAACTGCACATCTTTTAAAAATGTCTTGATGGGGCAAAAGGCGACAGATCGGTACAGGTCAAAAACAAAGTGCTATATGAAATTAAATAATTTAACGTTTCCTTTCTGATAGTAAAGGATTTTGACTTTCTCCAAGCACAGTTGCTTTTTTCCAAACAAAATAATCGCATTCACGTGACTCATCTGATACTTTGGTCAAGCCCTCAAAGGGGAATTTTTGTGATGCATTTAGGCTTGATAGCCCTGGCTGGAGACAGACCCAGGTACAAAGCGCAAAAGCCTCATTGCAGGTGTGAAATAAGGGGGTTGATGGTATTAATGTATGATATATTATCAATATCTATATGATATATTGAATAATATATGGATATTATGGAACAATACGGATATCGTCTTGATATATGAATATATCAATATGATATATTGATATATGGATGATGATACACTGTTGATATATCAATATCAATATGATATGTTGATATATGGTTGGTGATATAACATTACCCAGCTCCAGTTATGGCCCCTCCACCATGAAATATTTTCCATCATCCATTTCTAGGTAATTTACCATTAATTAAAAAAAAAAACCAACAACCCAACAACCTTTAATAAAACGCTTGCTCCAGGGCTGGATTTATGTCTCTCTAGCACCTTTCAGACTAATCTGATCCCCGGACGTAAGGAGCTCGGCTCGCTGGGCACCGGCGAGCTGGGGAATTACTCTGCCGGGGTGTGATAAATCGGGATCAACGTGATCCCCTCCCCGTGCTGCTGGCGCCTGGGGCTGGACCGCTCGCCCCCCCCATCTGCTCCCGGCAGATGCTCCTGTTTTGTAGGGGCTTGTTTTGTCCCTTTCTCTTGGGACTGTGATGGCAACAGCTCAGTCCCACCAGAGGATCTCATAAATTAATGCATTAACCCAGCGAGCCACCCTACCAGCATCCCGGTACCTATAGGCAACATCCCTATACCCCGCCGGACCTTAAAACAAGCAGTAAGGTTTTTTTCCTGGAAAACAGGCAATAAACTGGCTAAACTGTCTTTTTAACCTGGCTCCTTTTATACTGTCAGCTGTTGACAAGGTGCTCGCGCTCAGGGACTGCACATGTTTGCAGCTTATCTCAGGGGACTTGTTTTGATCCCAAAACAGATGCCAGCGCCGCAGCACGGGAATGCTGTCACATCATCCCCCTTCCTGCCGGCAGCTCCTCTACAGAGCATCCCCCTGGCAGGTGTTGCACCATTTCGTGCTCTAAGGGAATCTATCGGGGGAAAAATTGTGGTTTGAATTGGGTTTCGGTCACGAATCTTGGTTGAGTCTTGAATTTGGGTGCTGCGAGCCTTTTGGGATGCTGAAGGGAGCTGCGGAAAGGGGAGTCATGGGGTGCATGGGTCAAGCTTGGGGAGGTGCTGCCATGCAGGGGCTCGGCACTGGGGAGGGTTAATTGGGTTTGATTTTCTGCTCGTTGAGTTTGGTACAAGGAGCAATTTTGGGTTGTGCAGGCACTTGGATGGCCCTGGCTGAATTGGTCCCAGGGAGCATGGGCAGATGGAGGTATGCAAGAACATCTCAGTGAACACATTCATAGTTTCTTCACCGCTCTAGAAATTCCTTCTTAATTAATAAATTGAAAGTAAGTCTCCCGAAAAAGGTTTTTGCTTGTCATAGTTTCACTCGCTGGCAAGTCCAGGCTGCGGTGCTTTTTTTTCTCAGTGGGGGGGATATTAAGCAATGTGCCACAAACCCTTTGCATGTAACATAAGTTGGAGTATTCCTCTGTTGCAATGGCCGTGCTCTTTATAGCAGAGCTGTGTCTGCATCCGAGCTATGCAGAGCCAAGTGTATTATTAGAGTGGACATCACTGGGGCTGTAATTGTACACTGCTCCCCTTAGCAACCGCGGCCAACAGCACATCAAACAGAAGGATGATACCTTCTTTTAATAAAAAAAAAAAAAAACAACCCACGGCACCACGAAATGCACATCTCAACACAGAGCAGCGGAGCCCGCTGTGGAGCGCCCGCCGCCGTGCAGCCAGAACCAGCGCCTGGTACATCCCTGCGGTTGGAAATGCCTTGGTGCCAGGGGAGAAGGGCTATTTCTGTTGGATACCCTGTTGGATACCCTATGGCATACCTATTGGATACTCCATGGCATACCCTAATGCGTACCCTCTTGCGTACCCTGTTGCATACCGTATGGCAAACCCTAACTCATACCCTAGTGCGTACTCTGTTGTGTACCCCATTGTATACCATCATGCATAATCTATTGCATGCCCTATTGCATACCCTAATCCATTCCCTATTGCATTCCCTATTCCATACCCTAATCCATACCCTAATGCACTCCCTGTTGCCTTCCTTGTTGCGTTCCCTATTGCACACCCAGTTGCACTCCCTATTGCTCACCCTATTGCATTCCCTACTGCATTCCCTACTGCACTCCCTATTGCACATTGCATTCCCTATNTACCCTAGTGCGTACTCTGTTGTGTACCCCATTGTATACCATCATGCATAATCTATTGCATGCCCTATTGCATACCCTAATCCATTCCCTATTGCATTCCCTATTCCATACCCTAATCCATACCCTAATGCACTCCCTGTTGCCTTCCTTGTTGCGTTCCCTATTGCACACCCAGTTGCACTCCCTATTGCTCACCCTATTGCATTCCCTACTGCATTCCCTACTGCACTCCCTATTGCACATTGCATTCCCTATTGCACACTGTATTGCACACCCTCTTGCATTCCCTACTGCATTCCCTACTGCACTCCCTATTGCACATTGCATTCCCTATTGCACACTGTATTGCACACCCTCTTGCATTCCCTACTGCATTCCCTATTGCACTCCCTATTGCACACCCTATTGCATTCCCTATTGCATACCCTAATCCATGCGCTAATCCATACCCTATTGCACTCCCTGTTGTGTTCCCTATGACGTTCCCTATTGCATTCCCTGTTGCACTCCCTATTGCACACCCTGTTGCATTCCCTAATGCCTACCCTGTTGCGTTCCCTATGGCACACCCTAATCCATACCCTAATGCACACCGTATTGCATTCCCTATTGCATACCCTAATGCACACCCTATGGCATTCCCTGTTGCATACCCTAATCCATACGCTAATCCATGCCTTAATCCGTACCCTGTTGCACACCCTAATGCACACTCTGTTGCACACCCTGTCACACACCCTGATGCGTACCCTCTGGTATACCCTATCGTACGCACGCGCAGGGTTTCTTCATCCTCTTAATTTAATCTCTTGACGCCCCAGGAATGGCCCTTCCTTGATCTGGTTGTAGAAACTTGAGTCAAATCCCGTGGTTTTTGGCAGAGGCTGCACTTGGGTGGACTCGGGCTGGGTTTGAGATGGTTGGTGTGACCATTTCTGGAGGGTCTCAGCTCGGAAGGTGGGCAAAATACTTTGTTGTCAGACCAGGCAGAGGATGGAAGAGGGAAATTTAGGTTGAAGCCCTTCATGGGCTGTAGATGTTGTGGCATTAGGTACTGGAGAATTGATTTCCTTCAGTAAATCAGTGTGCAAAGGGATGTATTTACCATGCTGAGCACAAGGATTTGAGAGGAATGACTCTGCCCTCCCGTAGGCTTCCTCTTCATTTGGGCGAATGACTCGACCTCCCAGTGACAGCAGCCCTTTCTGCATCATGGGGGTTGTGAGGATGAAGACGCCAAGGGTGGTAATGCGAATGGATACTGTAGGAATTGGGACACGGAAGTAATACACATATTGAATGCTGAAAGGCAGATTTTTCTGCCCCTTAACATGATTAAGGTCGGAGTCTTTGGCAAGGAACGGTTTGTGGTTTGACAGTGGTAGAGACAGGAGGATATCAAAAGAGGTGGAGAGCATCTGACCTGGACGCCGTGTCCAGCATTGACTGCAAAACCCATTGACCCTCTTTCTGTGGCTGTTTTTAGTTCAATTTAATAACAGGTGGTTCAGTTCATGCGCAGAAAACACAGTGGTGCCACTTGTCTTGGAAAAGACATTGCCCAAGAGACATGAGAGGGGTTGCTTCTCTGAAAGATAGGTAGCACTTAAGGGGGAAGAAAAGGTCCCAAGGTCCCTGGAGCAAACCCCAAAGCCAGAAATATGTGTGTCTCGAATGCCGCTGTGCTGAGGGTTTGCACGCTCGTCTCCATGGAGCAGCACCGCGTCCCTCTCTCTGATCTGCGCATGAGCCCAATGTTGCTGCCTTTGGTTTCTCTTCCAGAAGAGTTTGATGAGCTCTTCCCACGGTGAGGTGGTGATTCAATGGGGAAAGCCTCCTCGGCTCCGAGAGTGGAGGGACATCTCAGTGGTGAACCTCAGGATTGATGGGTCCACAGGCTCTGCCAGCCCCGCAGGAGCCCAGCATGGGCGGAGAAATAGCAAATGATGGTGCCTTTGCATAAACAAGTTCATTTTGGAGTTTGCAGAAACTTGCAGAGCTTGGAAACCTTTTTCCTTACATTTCTGTGCTGATGTTGACAGCGCTGTCCTGATTTCCTAAACCGTGGTGGGACCCAGCAGCGGAAGCTGCCTGCTAAATGCAGCTTTGCAGGTGGGATTTATTTTCTATATGGCCTGGGAATTCAAAGGTAATTCCCAATTCATTCGCACACACATGTACGTAGTGTATATACAGGCTTGGAGGGGGATGGGGAGCGCAGCCCCATGGGTGGCTCCGAGGAGCTTCCCCAGCTGCCCACATCCTCCTGCTGTCAAGCATGGAGAAGAGGAGGAGCAGGAGGGAGACGGGTTCCCTCTTGTTTGCCCCCAGTTGGCATCTCTGAAGATGCTCTGTAATTCTGTGACAGAGCATTTATTATTTTATTCGTATTATTATTTATTATTGTGCTATTTTTACACTTTTTATATTTTATTATTCTGTTATGTATAGACCTATATATTGTATTTTGATAATTCTTTATGATTTTTTTTGTTATTCTGCGTAGTCATCCGGGGCCAAACGTAACCCGGGCAAGTGTCGGCAGCGGGCAGGGGAGTGGGCTGGCACCCTGCCCACGCCGGCAGGTGAAGGGCAGAGCTGGGCATCAATTAGAGCTGGCCGCGCCGTTACCCGCCCGTCTGGCCAAGCCAGCGGCGTCTGCCCGTAGTAATCACGCTCGCTCGGCTCCGCCGTCGAGGTTACGGGAGCCGCTGGCAGACGGGTCCCACGCGGGTCTGTGAGTTATTGGAGAGCCCCGGATTAAATATCGAGCTGTGTGCTTTAAACTTGCCGCTTTTCCCAAGCGGAGCGGTGGCTGTAGGAGCCGTCTGGCTCCTTCGCATCCTTTCCGTGACGCGGGAACGTGGTGGGGGCGAGGGAGCGCCTGGCATCGCCTGATGGTGAGATGAGGGGGGATATAAGGGAGTGCAAAAAGGGTTTTAACCCAAGATCTAGGGTTTTAAGGGAGTGTGAAAAAAAGGCAACGATATCTCACTGGTAGGAAGGAGGGGATGGGGACAGGAGCTGTGCCCCACAAGCACAAAGAGCCCTCTGAGCTGGGAATAGCTGAGCCAGACCCCAAATTAAATCATCTGCGGGTTGCACTGCACATCATTGCTCAGCCCGAGCCCAGGGGTGGGTTTCGGGGCTTGCATCCCCTTGAGGAGCTGAGTTGCAGCTGGACGTACCAGCGGGCATCACCGGGGACGCCAAGGGGGTTGTCCCAACTGCCCTGCAGGTAGCAGGAGTCCATCCAGCGCAGCCACGCTCACAGCTCTGCGCAGAAAAGGTGTTTATTTTTAAGTAGCAGGGCATCGTGGAGTTGCAAAGTTGATGGGAAGCAGGACTAAGTTGCCAAAAAAAAAAAAAAAAAGCCTTAGGAGTTTGAAGAATGGTATATTTGACTTGAATTCCATGTGCTGGTAAGGTTTTATATTGCAATGCGCAGGTGTGTCGTGAAGAAGTAGCTGTCGCCTTGTCTCTGTAAATAAGTTGTGTGTGGTTTCTCCTGGCTCCCTTGCACCCTGGAGGGACCAAGGCTGCAGGGCCATGGTGGGGACCAGCCCCTGCTGCAGCGCCTGGTGTGACCTCAGGGATGGTACTTGGTGTCCTGTCATCTCCGCTAGCTGGTGGATGCCCTCTCTGGGCATCTTCCAGTGGTGGTGGGACTCAGCAGAGGTTCCTCTTAGTCCCGCAGGCTGGTGGGGAGTGATACCAGGAGCATCCCTGGCCGAGCTGCTGCCGCTGCCTGCTAAAAGCACAACCAGGTTCAGACCAGGGGGGTGTGCTTTGGGTGGTGGGACCCGCGCACACCCTGTGCACAGGCCATGGTGCGGAAGCAACGTGGAGCAGAGGCTCCGCCGGGCTCTAGGTGGAGACTGCGGACTGTGCAGCCTGCCTACAGCCTGCCTGCAGCCCTGGGACACATCCAGGCAGCCTGTTGCTGGTGGGGTGGGCTCCTGGCTGCTCCCAGCCATTCCTGGTAGGTGAGGATGCTCGGGGTTACGCAGCGTCCCCCCGGGACTTTGGTGGGAGAGGCATACGCCAAAAAAAAGTCGCAGAATCCATTTATCCATTGACTGAGAGGTGAGGAAATGCTGGAGGACCCCCCTCCACCCACTGCTCTGGAGGCAGGGGGGTTCACTTCGGTGTTAAGATCCCCTCAGACTGGACTGGCGTCAGCTCCGGCTCTCCGTTTTCTCCTGGAAGGCTCAAATCCAACCCCAGGATGCAGGAGCAGGTTTCTGCCAGCCCAGGGACTCAGTCAGCCTAAGGCACCCTCCCGCCAGACCATCTGCTCCTGCCTGCTCCAGCATAAATCCGGCTCAGGCTGCTGCAGCCACCTGAGGTGGGGATTTCGGGATGCTGCGGGGTTGGAAGATCCCTGCTGCCGGTACCCGCAGTCACCCTGCCAACCCCAGCCCTGCCCTTAGCTGGTTGCCTTGGCCTGAGAACAGGATTTTCAGAGGCTCATTAGGACCCCGCCATGCATCAGCCTGCCTGGGACCCATCCTGCAAACCCCCGTGTCCCTGCGTCACTTGGCTAGGGAATGTAGCATCCATCTGGCAGAGGAGCACGCTGGTGCCGGGACGTCACTTCCTGGGCCAAGGCCAGAGCAGACGCAGGTGCTGGCGTCAGCCCAGAGCTGGGGTTTGGGTAGAAGGACGTTGGAGAGGGTGGCACCTCTTTTTCTTACATGGGAAGGAGGGAAAATGGGATAGCTTGTGCTTTGCCCATCCCTGGCATCGCTCGTCCGTGGGCACAAGGGATACAGGGGATTCTGTTGTGCTCGCCAGCAGGAAATCGCTTTTTTTTTTAAGGATTTCTAGCTGAGCCACAAGAATTTGTACCAAATTCAGTTTCCAGCCGAGTGGGCTTGATTGACATGCTCAAGCACAGGCTGCCCTGACCAGATTTTGGCACCCTGGAGGGCTGGTCCCGTGGGACCTGCAGAGTGGGTGTCGCAGCGTGGGCACCCTCAGCATTCCCCAGCCAGGCTTAGGCTTCATTTTTTCACTGCTTGATATTTTCCTGTGGTACCTACCTGTCAAAATTGGGATTTGGAGAATCAATGCTGCCGTGGAGTCCGCGTCCCCTTTACCTCCCCCAAGGGTATCATTTTGCACAGTCACATCTTTTCCTGCTGCTGACGTTTAAACAAACAAATGCAAAATGATGGTGTGAAGTGGCTTTGGTGGGACGAGTCCCGGGAGCGGAGGAGCCGGAGGATACGCGGCGGGTGAGGAATGAGACGCATGAGAATTGTTTCAGGTCCTTGTCCCGCACCTGGCTGGGGCCGATACCGGTGCGAAACACAGCATCCCAGTCTTGAGGACAGGAGCAAACGATGGGTGGCCAGCTCATGCCACCCCATCATGACACATCCTCTGACCTCCTCGGCGGTGCTGCCACCCATGGGGTCCCCCCCATGCTCTCGCCCTCGCAGAGCACCCAAAGCCAATGCTGCTTTTTCCCCTCCCAGTGATAAATTCCTCCACTTTTCTTTCTGTGGTTTTTTTTTTAATTACCATTGCTCTACGCATTATTTTTTGAGTAAGAGGGGCTAGGAGGAGCATCTCCAGCAGTGCTGGGAACCCAAACCCAGCGGTATCGCCTCCAGTCTAGGAGGAGCAGGAACTGAAAACGGAGGTAGCAAGTGCAAAGCGTGCGCCAGCTAAGGAAATAGTGTCTGGAAAAACAGAACCTTTCCATTTCTGCTTCGTTAGTAACAGTAAGGTGTGTTTCCTTGCATCTCTTTAATGTTCTGGACCGTGCTCTCCGGTGGTCTTGCAGGGTGATGCTCACAGTCAGCCGCTCTGCCAATATGCTGCAAAACATGCCATGGGAATCATGAGCACCCCTTTAGAGAGAGAAAGTTTGGAGGGATCGAGGGGTTTTGCAGGTCAATGTTGTTCTCTGCAGCTCTTTTCCATGATCTTGGCTCTTCCAGCGTGGACAGGCAGCTTCAGAGGCATTGCAGGGTGTGCTCCATAACTCCGTGCTTCAGGGGATGAGCAGAAAAGATTAATGCATCTTTTACATCCATTTAAAAAAGAAAAAAAAGCCAAATACAACATTTGCTATATGAGAATCTCCCTGGCTTCATAGGATTTGTAAATATTAGTCCCTGAGAGAGATTTTCTGAGCTCTTTTGTGTAAATAACATTTTTTAGCAGACTGGTACTTCACCTCCAACTCCTGGCTTTTGGTGGTCGCTTTTCCCCCATCCCAGGGAGCCCAGAGCTGCGTTTTCAGCAGGAAGCTCCGGTACCTGGTGCCCATCAGATGCTTGGCCACGGCGGTGGGAGAGACAGGGTGAAAAGCAGGCAGGGGAGATAAGAGGGTTGTCAGCCCCTTTGCTTTCCAGCATGTTTGCTCAGCGACGTTGAGTGCTGGGCCAGAGCCACCACCTCCCTGCAGACTAAACAGTTGCAATGTTTTCTCCCATGACCGAAAGAATTTAGAAAAGGGTCCCGGTATGAAACTTTACACGAACTCTGGGGTGCCACGAATATCTCTGGCTGCGAGGCTGTTAACTCCTCCGATTCCCTCCTTGCCCGTGCCGTTCAGTGTCTGGCAGATGAAAGGAAAATCCCACCCCACAATGAATTGGTCCGGCTGCCTGCAGGACCCCCCTGTGCTCTCCCACCCGCCACGTCTTCACGCGTCTGTCTTTCTTTTTCTTTTGCTTTCTTTTAAAGGAGAAAGCCAAGATCTCTGGCCATAATGGAGCTCTAGAGTTCTCAGTTCAGGAAAGACATGGACCTGTTGGAGCAGGTCCAAAGGAGGCCACCAAGATGATCTGAGGGCTGGAGCCCCTCTGCTGGGAGGACAGGCTGGGACAGTTGGGGTTGTTCAGCCTGGAGAAGAGAAGGCTCCAGGGAGACCTTTTTCAGGCCTTTCAGTACTTAAAGGGGACTTATAAGAAAGATGGGGACAGACTTTTTAGCAGGGCCTGTAGCGATAGGGCAAGGGGTGATGGCTTTAAACTAAAAGAGAAGAGATTCAGACTAGACAGAAGGAAGAAATTCTTTCCTGTGAGGGTGCTGAGACCCTGGCCCAGGTTGCCCAGAGAGGTGGGAGATGCCCCATCCCTGGAAACATTCTAGGTCAGGTTGGACGAGGCTCTGAGCAACCTGGTCTAGTTGAAGATGTCCCTGCTCACGGCAGGGGGGTTGGACTAGATGGGCTTTAAAGGTCTCTTCCAACCCAAACCATTCTGTGATTCTCTAATGCCCCATGCCTCTTGGACCTGTTTGTAGCTATTGTAGCATTGACATCCACCCAAAGGTTGTCCGCTTCCCTGTGCCACTCAGCTCGGGGGCTTCCGCTTCAGAGGCAAGTTTTGGGGATGGGGGAAGCCACCAGCGCTTCATTCATCCATCGGTCCTGGCTTGCAGAGAAGCAGAGGTCAAGCCTCGGCGTCCTGTGCTCCACAGCCAGCTCGGCAGATTGATGGTCCCACCCCATGGGGAAGCACCACCAAACGTAGACTCGTTACCAAGGTCTTAGCATCCCACAGGGAAAGCATCCTGCTGCCAGCTCCCAGGCACTCAGGAAAATCCCTCCTAGGACTGATCCGATGTAAACCAGGAGCACCCGTGCAGAAGAGCTCCCGACAGCAAACAGGATTAGCTGCCGGCTTTTTTTCCCTGCCTGCTTTCATTCACCCGCGGGCAGGCTGGCGTTTCAATGGGCGCAGCTTCGTTTCAGATGCCAGCGGAATTTCTCCAGCTGCGGTGCCTGGAGGAAGCAGCACTTACCTCCCTGGCCATTTTTCCCCCTCTTATATCCCTGTTTGCAAACTTGGCCCATCCCCATAGACCCCTCGGCGTCTCTGCCGTGTGAAGCGGACACGTTGCGTCTGCAGAGCTTGCAATAAGCGTGCAGCCTGCTGGGAAAATCCATCTGGTCCCTGGTGCATCCCCCTGGGCTGCAAGCCTGGGCATTTCCACCTGTGGCATTTGCAAGCAGGATCCCTCCATCAGCCTCCATCGAGGTCCCAGTCATCACCCCACGTTGGCATTGGGCGTGGGATGGGCATTTTTTTCAGGCACAGAAGTGGCCTCTGAGGGGTTGCTGGGGATGGCACTGGGGCTCAGACCTTGCCCTGATGCAGGGAAGGACTCAAAAACTGCCCGTCAAACCACCCTCACCTATATAAATCAGCTCCTTTACACTTGTTTGGGACATTTCTTCAAACCAGCATGGTTTTACACTGAGCTCGTACTTTGGGGAACGTGGCCTGTGGGCTAGGAGATTTATATTAATGTATTTTCCCATGCAGTGGGGTTGCCAGCGCTGCTGCGGATGCTGGGATGGGCAGGGATCCCGCTGTGCTTGGTCTCGTGCTCTTCCTACCACCTCCGTGTATCAGGGAGAGGATTACAGGCTCGGGGGCAGGATGCTCTTAGGGAACATGGATGCTTTGCCCCCGTCTCAGGGAATAGCTGCCTGGGAGAAGACTCGCGCTGTCTCCCAACATCCAAAGGTAACCTGAGGTTTTCCCACACACGCTCGCAAAGGCAAAGGGCACGTCGCTGCCTCAGGGTTCCCACAGCACAGGGACTTAAAGGAATATTACGAGGATCTTCTGCAACACTCCAGAGGAGCAAGCCTGCCGCGCAGGAGGTGCCTCCTCTGGGCATTACAGCCATGGGGCGTCTGCAGGGCTGGGTCTCACGGGCGTCCTGGCTGCTCTGGGACAACAACCCAGCAAGGAAATTAATTTGTGTTTTTTCGCTGACCCTTTTCTGCCCCCCATTTCCTCTCCATAGGACTGAGAGGTTGGCTTCTGGCTCTCAAAGGTGTCATTAGTTCCCTATGTCCGTGCGTCCTGCTGTCAGTCTGTGTCCCTCTGCTTGCTGCAAGATCTGGCTGGGGCAGGCGATGACATTTTGCTGTGGGATTGTCTCTGGATTCATGGGATAACAGGGCTTTAACGTGGTGATAAACTGCTGTTATCCAGCCAAGCTGACACCCTGGCACGTGTTTGGGAATCCAGGAAGGTGCTAGATAGGAAGGGTGGCAATAAAAATTAAGTAACGAGGAAGACAACTCTGTCACCTGCATACTGCTGGAGGAGGTGCTGGCAGATGTCCTGTGGTGAAGCAAGCGGAGCATCCCACTCTTTTCCGGAGTATTTCTGCTCTGTGCGTTATCCTACTTGGAAATTATTTGGAGACATAGTCTTGCAATATCATGGTATAAGCCTTGGTAACTCAGCAGAGATGCAGATGTGTTCTGGTGGAAATGAGATTTGCTCCAATTCAGTGGTAAGCTCTGCTGACCTGTGGGACACGGTGTCTTCCCAGGATGTGGCCACATCTCAGTTCTGATGTTTGCCCTCCACGAGAGAAAAGGAGAAGGAAATAACAGGAGACCAGAGCTGCGTCTTCTCCTTACTCTGCTTTCTCTGCACTCAGAGAGTCATTAAAGAAGATTATTACACCAGGACGAAATGGCTTTTTGCTGTTTGTGGAGTGCAGACCATGCTACTTCACCCTCCTGGTCATCTCAGTGCTCCCACTGAGACAGTGCTCCAAGATCTCTAGCAACTGCTAGGTTAACAGCAACATTTTTCTGTTGGCACATCCATCATTATGTTCCCACCTCAACTAAATCAATAATTAACTGCTTGCACCTCTTGCAGCCTCCAAGGACCTCAGAGGCATCACTGGCTCAAGCCAGGAGACGCCCACATTGGGTGGGTAATTGCTCTCGATCACAGATTTGGAGCCAGATGGAGAGGTCATGGTGAGATGAAGGGACAGAAGCTTCAAGTGACCACCTACTTCGTCACCTTGGGGTGTTGGGAGACACGGGAAGTACCCACAGTTCCTGTTGGCTCTGGTTATCAGCTGCCTTGGTTACCCAAACCTGAGGAATTTAAAATCATGAATGTTCCAATCCTGGGAGTTTACTTACCAGGAATTTTCTGATGTTACTTTCCCCTTCCTGCCCAAATCCTTTTGAGAGGGGTAAGCACTATTTGTGTCTGTCTGATGACTGCAGGATCTTTGGTGAGTTGTTCTTGTATTAGTCAGTGGCATTTAATGCAAGTTATATATTATCTGGTGGTCAACTGTTGGGTGGTAGGTGCCCACGACAGGGTGGTCACAGTCCTGGTAACCTGGACCTTCACCGTGCAATGCGTTTTGGAGACCTCTGTGATTACAAACGTTCACAGAGCTGTGGCCATCATGAAACCAGGTCTACGCTGAAGGCCACTGGTGGGATTTGCTGCTCTTCCCAAAGCGACCCGAGAAGAAGCTGGTGCCCGTTCATCCAGTGCAGACCGAACTTGGAGGAAAGAGGATGATGAAAGTCTGTGGGAGTGAAATGCCTCATGGCTGAGTGAAGCCAGGACCTTTGGGAGGCTGGGCACAGGGTGTCATCTGTAATGTAAAAGCTTTATCTGCTTTAAATGTCAATAGCCCCTTTGTTGGAGTAATAATAATTGCCACGATTTGCATGTCTCAGTCACACGCCCCAGAGCACTTTGCAGAGGAAGATGAATAAATTGTTCCCGTTTGCCAG
Organism: Chionis minor; assembly: GCA_013398295.1. NCBI lineage: Eukaryota > Metazoa > Chordata > Aves > Charadriiformes > Chionidae > Chionis > Chionis minor. Next base: position 78,720 of record VZSF01000755.1, on the reverse strand, counting down.
GTGGGAAGTCAGGGTACAGAGGTGATGGGAACCCACACAGGACTGGAAATAAATCTCAGTCTCCTGTGCTGCTGTTTCCCAGTCCTGTGTGGAAGCTGTTGGCACAAAGCAGGTTTTCTATCGTTGTCTTACTCTGCTTTGTTTTATTGTCCATGCTCTGGCAGTAGCATGGGCAGGGATGATGTGGTGGGATCTCAGTATGGTTCGGTCCTCGAGAGTGTCAGCGGGGTGCAGGCAGAGAAGCTGGGAGTGTTGCTGTGGGTGGTTGGAGGAAGAGCAGAGCCCATGGAAGAGCTGATGGTCCCACCTCATGTCCCACCATCTCCAGTGGTTTAGTACAGCAGAGGAACTTCTGTAGTGGTGTCCATGTGGAGTGGGAAGCTGTGGGTGGTAGCTCTGCTTCAGAGGCGCTCAGTGAGACCCCGAGCATCCATGCGTGGAGGTGTTTGATCACTCCCTGGTGCCGCCACAGGTTTCTCCAGCACCTCCTGAGCTTCTTCTGAATGCCATTGCTATAAACTGCTCATCTCACTGGGTTATACTCCCCAGAAAGCGAAACCAGGATCCAGCGCCTCCTCCAAGCCAGGACCTAAATACAAGTATTCTTTAACTTATAAACAGGGAGTAATGCAGCAATGTTAAGTGTGCAAGATGTCATTTATTGGAGCCCTTTCTAGGAGGGTTTGGGGAGGGAGCAGGTGGAGGGCACACTCCTCCAGGACAGCGACAAGGGACGGATGCTGTCGCAGCCTCTACCCACCGCCTCCCTCCTCCAGCCCGTTTCATTTGTCTCAGGCCCTTTCCAAAGAGCCATTTAAGGCTCCAGCCTTTTGTAGCACATTGCCAGTAAGATCAAGTATTTAGCACAGCCTCTCTCAGCTTTTTATATAGCGCCTAGCACTGATATCTAAGTGTTATATATTTCATTTTGTGCAGTATTTCTGACTCAGTATTTCCTGCCTCCTTGACAATGACTGAATAAACAGCAGACCAAAGGATAACAGAGCTGCCAGAGGAAGAGCCCTCTGTTTACAGAGCAACAAGCCCAAATGTGTCTTGTCTTTTTTTTTTTTTTCCATCAGAAGGTGGCAATGCTTAAATTAAACCTCATTCTTATCCCACGCTAAACTTTTGCCCTCTAACTTGCTGCTGACGGAGTCGGCCGTGAGCCGGTGGGCCCAGATCTGGGGAAAAGTTATTTGGGACTCGTCTTAAAAAAAAAGTGTGGTGAACTTCCAAGGGATGAATTTTCGGCTGCAGCTGTCTGGGCTGGGGTGAGGGCTTAGATCCGATGGCAAAATGCTGCTTCTCATCCCGCTTGACTCTGCTGCCCACCAAAAACGGTAGAGGATGGATTTTCCTCCTCTAGGGGCCAGTCTTTTTGGCTTTTCTAGCTTGGTCCTGGTCTTGATCTGGGCCAAGAAAGGCTAGCGTTGCATGAGTGGCATCTACACTGAGATGAGGAGTCGCTTTCCCTTGGGTGCAAGAGTGAAGATCCCGAAGATAAAGGCATTTTATATTTCCATTGCTGGCAGGAGCTTCAGCCAAGCTTAGAAAGGGTCCAACGGGGAATATCAGAGGGTGGGCTGAGCTGTGGCCCATGTCTGTCATGCACGAACACGAGGCCACCCCCAACCATCACGCAAGGTGAGACCCAACATGATGAACATGCTTAGCCTTCAGGTTTATGCCCCAAACTTGTCCTCTGTAAGACCTCTTTAGAGGACCCCTTGGCATCCCCACACTTGCTTCACAGTTTGCCAATGAACTCTTCTGCCAAACCAGGAAGAGAAGGGAGGTCAACCCCACTACCTGGTAAAAATATATTTTATTTTAAACTATAGGTGGTGAAGGAAGGTCATCCAGTAAATGCACACAGATCATCTACAGGCCAGGGCACCCCCAAATTAGTAATACAATTCATGTTTAAAAATACAGCCAAACTGATGAAAGATAATTTGCTTACTGCCCTGACATCACCACCCAAGCATGGGGCAAGCCAATCCGCAGGTTATTTTTATATAACTCCGTGAGGCATTTCCAGAGCAAATAAAGTTCACTGGGCAGGGCAGTGACCCGGCCGTCTGGTTTCAGCACTCTTCAGCCTCCTTGAGGCTTCTCATTGGTGGTGTGGAGGTCTGCAGGTCAGGGCACAGCTCCATCGGATGTGCCCCGGACACACAGGACATGAGTTTTGTTTTCTACTGAGCTGCTTCGCCTCTCTCACGCTGTTGTTCTGGCTCAGCTGTTTTGGTTGCACGCCCTTTGGAGAAGCGATTGAGTTGCTCTCCACAGTCTCCATGCCCAGCATGATGGGTCGCAGGTCCTGCTGGGAGCATGGCCAACATGCAGCCAGATGAATCGCACCCATAGCTCCGTTGACCAAATTACCTAGATGACAGCAGCAGTCTCCTCAAACATGGGCACACCATGGGAGGTGGGACACCTCTGCACCGTCTGTGCGTGCCATGGTCCTGGTCAAACCTGCTGTCTGAAGGCCAAATGTAAGGACAAAGCTCCCCGGGCCACCTTCCTTGTGCGCGCCTGACACTGGTGTAGCACCACCCTGTTGTGCCAAAGCAGATGGGTATCTCAGGATGCATCAGGAGAGCCCTGGCACTGCAAGTTTGGCTACCATGGAGGTTCAGCTCCTGGGAAGCCCAGCTCTTGCCTGTAGGCCGGCATGATCCAAAAAACATAATTCCTACCTCTGTCAAGGTGCTTTTCCTACTTTGTCAAAGAAATCTGTATCAATCCCCCCTTTTGCAGAGTACATGCAAACAATCTCCTTTTGCGAAATTTGACTGCAAATGGAGCAAAATTATTGCTGTGGTATCACGTTCTGTGAAAACAGTGACCTCTGCATCCATCACACGTTCCATCTCCTGCTCTCGTCCTTCATGGAGGTCCATCAAAGTCTGCACAAGCTTTTTTGTGACTTCAGGGATGTTGGGAGAGGACCCCAGTCCCTTTTCTTTTGCAAGGGTCTTCTTCAGCTGCAAAGTAGAGGGCAGGGTGTTCACTTGTGTCTCTGCTGGGTGGCATCACCTGCTGGGTGCCATAGGATGAAAAAAAGAGGGTGCCGGGTGGCAGCATCCCTCCTTGTCCAGCTCCCGTCCCAGACCTGGTGAATTTGGTTTGGTGGTTATTTTACGGAAATTTCGTGTTTGGTTGGTTGGTTTGTCAGGGATTTTTTTTTTATAGAAAATATTTTTTTAAAGAGAAAATGTTGAAGAGTCAGTTTTCTCTCTTGCAAGGCTGCAGAGCAGAGCGATATGTTTGAAGCAGGAACGGGAAGGAGGGGAATTTCCTGCGGTGGTTTTTACTCTTTCCCAGTAATCTGGGACCGCAGAGCCCATGTGGTTGTCCCAGGCTGCTAGGAATTTCCCAGCGTGCCCAAGGGATCCCAAAATATGGCCCGGCTCCTTGGGTGCATCAGTGTGGACCTTCCCAGACAAGGACAAGGGGGCTGCTGGTGGGTATCCAGGCCGGGAGGGGCAGGATGGCTCAGGGTCTGGAGCCGGGTGGGACGCTGCATGAAATGCAGGAGACAGTTTGGTGCCAGGGGACGGAGAGGTCTCGGGGCATGAAGGAGGAGCTCCAGGGTTCAAAGGGTGCTTTTTGTCCCAGGGTGGAGATGGCCAGCGGGTGACCTTATGGGTGGGGGAGGCTGGAGGTCCCTGTCAGTGCAGATGATGGGCACAGGATGCTTACACTTGTTTTTTTAATTTCTTGCTAGTCAGGAGGTCATTTTGACTTTTTTTTTTTAATTAAAAATCAACAGAAAGCTCCAGAATGAGTAACTTGGTAACCCTGGGCTGATAATGTGAGCTGGCACATAACTCTCTCCTCCATCACCGCCCTGCGACTGGCTGGATGATGACAGGACAAACTCTGCAAACTCCCCCAGAGAGTCTGAAAAGACCCAACAGGATTTGGCTACAGGTTCACTTCAGTGTCGCAGACACAGTTGGGCAATGGCCTTATAGAAATGGGTGTAGAGAGGAATTAGTCATCGCTGTTTGGTTAATAAGTGCCTCGGTTATTTTACAAGTCTTTTTCCTGCATATGCAAATATATTAATTTTGTTTTTCCCTTCTGTAATGAAACATATAAATAGCTCCTGTCTTGGATCTTCTATGCATACAGTTGTGTCATGAAAATAATCGTCGTGCTTTTACCTGGCTTTCTTTAGCAGCTGCTTTACTTACCTTTGTTTCAAAAGAAAGATCTGCCGTGTGTTGTCCAGGCCATGAGAGCGAACTTTGGTGTGGTGGCTTTTATATCTCCCTGGCTTTGCAGAGTGCAGCTGCAGGTCGGAGCATTTGCAGCAGCAAAGCCCTTTTGTCTCACGCAGTAGGAATAAACTGAGATGAAAAAGATAGAAGATAATTTATTTAGTTGCTGGGTTTCAAACGTTGTGCAACCTGCACTGGGAACACACCATGTTGAGAACGAACTTGTCCTGTTCTTTAATTTTCCCCTACTCAGTGTCTACTAATTTTTAATACCAAGGAAAGGTCACTATGGAGACAGACAAGCAAAGTCGCATGGGACATCTTGCAAGAAGCTCTGCAGCATCACTGAGAGCCCAGGGAAACCCTCGTGGCTCTGAGTGCGTCTTGTGCCATCCTCTAGAAAGGTTTTTATTTGCTTTTCTGTGTTGCCCCTTGCTGTTTGCCGCACGCTCCCAACACACACATCCCTTTTCAGACCCTGCCTTCGAGCAAACCCCTTTTTTTTCTCCCCAGCTGGAGGACTGATGAGGAGGCAGCTGTCTCCCTGCACGCTTCCTCTTGATATTGCTCCATAAATCACGTCATTCGGATAATCCTTGGTCATGGCAACCATCAGCTCAGGAGCAGGGTGACCTTTTAATGCCAAGCCCAGGCTGCCCTGATCTTCTTCTGGTCAGGCAGGCAGCCAGTCTCTGCCGTACTTTCATGAGACCCCAGGGAGCAGCCAGGCCATGAGGATGCCCCTGTCCCAGTCGGCTGAAGATACTGGAGTGAAAGGGCTGGGCAGGTCCACCTGGACCACTGAGTCCAGCATGGCCACCAGCATTCATTGCATTTTCCCTGTGTTTCGTTTAACCTCGTTGTTGCTGCTTTTGTTCGAGCTTGGCCATGCATATGGAGAAGAGTCCCCCTGTCTGTCCGAGGGAGGGGACAGGGCACGGGGGACGCCGTCTCTAGTGCAAGCCGTGACAGTTATTGCAGGGGTTGGTGATGTTTCTACAGTACCTGCTTTCTGGTGGCTTTGCTGTGTTGAAATTCCAGCCACTCGGCGTGCGTTGAGTAATCTCCCTGCTGTTACTAAAGAGTCAGTCTGTCTGTCTTCCTCCCCCCCACCCTGAGTTTCAATTTCCTCCTAATTCTCTCTCTAGACAGCCGTTGCCTCTCCCATGGTGATGCGGTTTTGCTGATGCAGCCTGTTGTCTCTGTCCCTCTTGCAGAAGGATTTCACCATGCGGGAGGAGTTGCAGCAGCGGGACGTGGAGCGCTGGCTGGGGTTCATCACCTTTCTCTGCGAAGTCTTCGGCACCATGAGGAGCAGCACCGGAGAGCCCTTCCGAGTCCTTGTCTGCCCCATTTATACCTGCCTCAGGGAGGTAAATGCCTTCAGAGTTTGCCCTTCTCCACCTGCAGGCCAAGCCGTTGCGTTGCAGTGCTGAGGTGCCCATGATTCATAGATGTTTGCATTATGATACCTAGAGGTTTGCATTGCCAGCATCGACACTTTTCACCCCAAAAGTACCTACCTCTGCACGGATGCTTGGCTTTTCCTGTGTGTTGTGTTTCTTCTACTTAAAAGCATGAGCTCCAAGCAAGACCCATTTGCCCAAGGGTTTGCAAAGCCCAACAGTTGGGATTGCAGACCCAATGTTGGAATTTGCAAATCCCAACGCCGCGAAAATCCCCACTGAAGGGGCTTAAAAAGCTTCTTAAAAGCAGGTGAAGCCACCTGAATAGATAAGACAGCCTGAGGGCAGGAAAGAGGGAGAGAGGTGAGGTCCCATATGTCCTTATTCCCCACCTCGTGCAGCAGAACCCCAGCCCTGCCAGCAGGGTTGGGACATTTCAGAACTTGAGATCCTCATGAGCTCGTTTCAGAGACTGAGCTCCCCGTGGTTCGGGGTGGTGGCAGAAACCTCAGTGAGGACAAACAGAAAAGGCAACTCAAGTGTTAATGTTCAGTAGAGCAGGAGAGGGTTTTCCCCCATCCTGTTTTAAAGATGGTTTTGTCTCCTGCTGCTGTCTGTAGAGACTTTCTTAGAAAAATCTGCTTCGTTGCCCAAGGTTGGAGCTGTGAATCTCAAATTGTCAGTAGTGCTTCTGTCGGGCCATAAATAACTTGCTGTAAAAGAAGTTCTCTGCTAGACCTTGGGCAAGGGAAGGGGAAAGAAACCGCCAGCGATGACTTTTTTACACACATGGGAAGTTTTTCTCTGAATGCAAACACATCCTAAACATTTTGTCTTTGCAGTAATATTGTGGGTAGGGTTCACAGACGGTGACTGTAGCGGTGAGAAAGAGTCCGGGCATCATGATGAGGCACACATATGCAGAGGAGGAGGTGGGAGAGGGATGCTAAGAATAGCCTAACTTCCCCAAAATCTCTGCCCACAGCGGTATGTGTCACCTTATGGGGAAGATCTTGGCGTCTAGCAAAGTCCCCGTTCCCCTCCACTTCCCATCACAGTCGTGACACAACCCAGTCCTGATTCTGCCAGGATTTTTCCCTGCCCACTCCTGTCTGCCCTCGTCATGCCGTCGTGGTCCCTCTTGTCGCCTTGCCCGTATTGTGGGGACATGGTGGTGATCTAGAGGTGTGGAGAAGGACGTGAATTTCACGTATCAGGGATATTTTTTGCTACAGGGCAGCTCCATAAAAAGCCTTTGCTAATTATATCAAGACGTCATGCATAAATTTGCGTCTTAAAAATACTTCTCTCTGTTCCTTAGCAGGACAGCTCTGTCCCCATGGTGTCATTTGCCAGAGAAGACTCTTAGCTTAGCTGGCATGGATGAGCCTGAGTCTTTGAGCTCTCCTGCATGAAAATGGTTGATCTGGGATTGCTTGCTCCACAGGGCTGTGACCTTGACCCATGCTGTTCCTCTTCCATGGCTCCGGGATGGGTTTTCATCTTGCTGCTGCTTTTCGCTGCTATCAGGTAATCCTGATGCAGAGAGCCAGCCCAGGAGAACAGGGCCACCTATTTATTAGCAGTGATAGGTGCCAGGCTTGGAGATGGTTTTCAGAGCCAAAGCCAGGATGTAGACACAGCCAAGGAGATGGTGGTGAGCTCTTCCAGGTGCACCCAGGAGAAGACGAGGATATTTGCACAGACTGGCCCTGCTGGCTGCTCCATCAGATGGTGGAAACTCCATAATTGTGCAAAGTGCTCACCCCTTGGTGACCTTCATGAAGCCCATGGGCTGGTGTCCCACAGCAGGAGTGGATGTCACCATGACCTGTAAGGTTTGAGACCTCCTTCTGCTTCAAGACAGGTTCACAAGGTGTAGCAGGTTTTTTTCCCCTTCCCACTGGTCAGCACATTTGTCCCCATGTGCAACCTCAGCCCCTCGCCCCTAACTCCTTCCCCCTTGGACATCCCCTGGCAAAGCTCCTCTGTGCTGCCCACAGTCATGCTTACCTCCCTCTGCCTCCATCCACCCATCCTTTGATGATAAATCATTATCGTCAGTTAACATCTCTGTGCCTGTCATTTCAGCTCCTCTTGCTTTTTAGTTTCTCTTTTTTTTTTTTTGTTTTGTCTTTTTCCCTTTTCCTTTATAGCTTTGGCAAACTCAGCCAAAGGTCAGCAAGGGAGTGAGCAAGAGGAAGGGGAAAGTTGCCTGATGACTGAGGCAGGAACATCTCTTCCCTTCCCCCTGCAAAGCTTCCTCTCTCCAGCTCCTTTCCTTTCCCCTCAGTAAAAGCTTATTAACACCATCATTAATTGTGGAGCTGGGCTGGGTGGGAGGAAGCGAGGATGGCAGCGAGGACATCGGTGCTGGGTGGCCCAGTGAGGAGAAGCTGGGGACATGGCTGGAGCGCTGGGTGGCAACACCAGTGTTATTTATTGAGCAGTGTGGATGGGTTGGTTTTGTGGGCTGGGGGGAAAAAAAAAATGAAAAGAGAAGTTCATTTCAGGCCAGGCTGGAGTGATAAATGCTGGGGTTTGCTGGTTAATCGAACCAGCGTTCATCACCGTCCTCAGGGAAGCAGGCAGACCGCTGCATTTTGATGTCAGCCACAGGAGCGGGTGTTTAATCACAGCAAAGGAAATTTGGGTCAAAGCTGCCACCTCGCCCGGGCAGCGTTTCGGGAGCCAAAGGAGTGGCTGTGCCTCTTGGCACAAACATAGTCCACGCCGGACCCCTGTCCTGGAGGGCTCTGCCATGTCTTCCTCTGTGCCCATTGCCTGCTGGGAAGCAGAGTGGGGGGAGAAGGAAGTGTCTGCCACCATGTCTGACACAGTGACTGCCTCTCCTAGGAGCTGGATCCCCAGAGAACCAAAAAGTTTAATTTACAGAACCATTCTGAGGGTTTGGGGTGAGATTTGTGCCGGCAGAGAGTGTCTTCACAACAAGGTCTGGTGGGGTCAGTGTTGGGATTTTAGGCAAAGCGATGGTTTGCTGAGAGAAGTAAAAGGTGGATCCAGCCCTTGGTAAAATGGTTTGGTGGAGCATGGTGAGTCTGGGTCGTGCTTTAGACCTAAACACATTTTTCTGCTTGGAATAGTGCATAGCTTAAGTCTGAGAAGGGAAATGGGATTCCCAAGCCCAGCCCAAAGATTGGCATTGAACGTGGTTGGGAGGGATTTTTACGGTGAGCAGAGGAGAGTCCCTTCGCAGATGAGAACCAGAGGGCAGCCGTCAAATCTGGGGAGCTTGGGAAAAGAATAACAAAGCAGAAAAGTTAAATAGAAATAGAAGAAAGAGCTTTCCTCCTATTCTTCCCTTGGAGCTTCGGGGAATCGAGGGCGAGCTGGAAGAGGGCATTGTTTCTGGGGAAAGGCTTTCCCTGGGGATGGCTGTGCTGCAGGCAGGGCACCACAGGCTTGGCCCTTGCCTGCTTCCAGCCCTGGCTGTCCTGACATGGGGCCAGTGGTGGCATCTTCCAGGACCACATTCCTCCATGAGTCTTTCATCTGGCTTGATGAAAACACTTTTAACAGTTTTAGGAAGTTGTCCTGGCTCCCATGCTTGGTGGTCTAAGCAAGAGGATGTCCTACTGTCTTCTCCCAGCCCTACAGCCCATGTGCTCTCAACTCCAGCCTCACTTTATTTTGCAAAACCACACCAAATTTGTCCCTGTACGTCTCCTTCTGCCCCTTCAGGATGGTGAGGAGTGAACGTGCTGACATCCTTACTGCCCTGCCATGTCACTGCCCCATGCCCAAACACCGAGGACCATGTTCAGCCCCACTCCAACAATACTTCACTTTGCACGTCCCCCAAAACCAACTAAAACCAGGAGAACCACCAAGGGACTTCAGTTCTTGAAGCCTGGCCACATTTCTTCTTTTCCGTGGCCTTTGGCAAAATGTAGAAAATGGCTTGGAACCAGGGACCAGCAAATGTCAGCTGAAGTATCAGTGGGGCAGGAGCACTCCAGAGTTCTGTTCCTGGTGCCCCGTGGCTACTAAAGACAGATAATAAATAATATTATTTGCCATCTATTGTTCACCGATTATCACCACTTCTGCATTTCCTAGCTCTTTCCTAAGCATGGTTGGAGCTGTCTGTTCTTCATCCAGCTCTGTGCTGCCCATGGCTGCATGTGTGTCAACGGGGTTGGCATTGGCCAGTCCATCTCACTACCCTCCCTGCTTCATCCCCTGGTGCTGTTGGGGAGGAGAAGCGTTAGAACTGGGTCCTGAGGGCCCAGCTCTTGGTGGTGGCTGAGGTCTGCAAGGAAGGAAAGATCGGAGCCAGCTTGGAGCCACGGTCGCGTTCTGCAAAAGCCAGGACAGATGAGTGGTTTCGGGAGGTTTGGCTCCTCTTGTGTCTCGATCTCATCCTCGGCGCATGTTGCTGGGACACCAGCCCAGGAGGTGCCTCTGGGCCTGGGAGCTGCCACTTTCCTGCCAGCCCTCTGCCAGGAGGAGCCGCTTCCAGCCAAGATGGTTGGTGTCAAGTGCTGCTTTGGATGCATTTGTTTATTTTCATGACGCCACTCAGCAGTCAGAACCTGACTTTACAGCCAGGTAACCTGAGCAGTTGCCTCCGGCAGCAGAGCGAGGAGGTGGAAAAACTGGCTTGCGGGACCTAAAGGCCGAGAAGATGCCAGGTGGCCATGTCACTGTGGTCCCCTCGAGGTACCTTGCCAACTGGGGTCCCACAAGGGCAAGCAACACAGGGTGGGCTCTGCCCTCTCTCCCCACCCCCAATAACAATCCTATCCCACCCCTTGCCCATACCCTGGGGCTCTTCTCCTGCACAAGGCTTGTTTCTCATTGAATGTTTAAGGTTAACTCCTTCCTCCTGCCCACCAAGGTCCTGCTGGCTGGCAGCTCCCCAAACACATCGAGTGGTCCCCCCAACTTGCTGTCATCTGCAAACTTCACAAGAGCGTGCTCCCCACCTCTTCCAGGTCGTGGATAAGGATGCTAAACAGGGGCAGGTCCTGGGATAGGTGCCTCGGTACTCCTCATCCCTGGCCTCCAGGAAGAATTGGTTTGTAACCCAATAGCTACAACCCTCTGAGCCCAACCATTCAACCATTTTTTTTTACCCATCTGGTTGTCCACCCATGATGTCCTAGCTTGGGTACAAGGGGCTTGGATTCCAGGGGTGGCAGGGAGCAGCCTTGCTGCGGCACCATCGCACTCTCAGCACCCACGGATGCATCAGAAAGGGATGTGGCAGCAGGTTCAGAGTGAACTCCGAGAAGCAGCTCATCACAGAGCTGCAGATTAATTAATTAAACTGCAGAACTCCTTCGTGCAGAAGGCTGTGGCTGCAGGACCAATTCACAGGGGTCCCTGCAGCTTGACAGGGTTATCGCTGCTGGGGCTGAGTGGGTACGCTGCGGGTATCACCCTGATCATCCCCACCATAAGGGAGATTTTGGCATTAAGCTGACCCAAAACAGATGCTTTTATATTATTACCCACCCTGGGGATGGAGGGCAGCGCCCGGGAGCGGGGAATCGCCCCACAGAGGCAGCGGGGAGCAGAGCCGGCAGGCTGGCAGCAGGCAGGACAGTTGTTCCTCTGCGGGACTGGTCTCCTACCTCCAGTCTGGTTGGCAGAGACGGTCCCATTTCAGCATGGTTTAAAATCTTGGCACGCTTCCATCGCTTCCCTGCCTTGGTACACACTGCTAACTGAAAGCCTCGGGGTGGTGGTGCAGGGAGGATAAATACTCCGCGTCTAATTGCCTTTCCCCCACGTCTGAGTCTGCCGTGCAGCTTGTAGACGGGTATCCACTCCCCTCCCTTCTCTCAGTGCCTGTTATCTCCTGGGGCCATGCTGTGTAATTTAGCAAAATATTCTAACGCGGTAATTAACGTCTGAACTTCAAGAGGGCACTGCCTTTTCACTGTCTCCTTCAGAGGAAGAGAAAGGAAAACCTTCCTGGCTGCAGTCAGATGAGTGAGGAGGGCGGTGCTGTTTGGAAAAGAAAAATGTATCTTTTAACGTGTTGGGGTTTTTTGGTGTTTTTTTTTTTAATCACTCTCACGTTTAAAAAGCGTCAGCCTTTTGAGTCAAGAAAGGGGCTTAGACAGTACAATGAGATGGCAGGATTTTTAGGGTTATGCTCCCAGTCAGAGAACGAGACAGAATTTTTCCTTTATCGTTGAGCGAATACACCAAGGGGGCAGGACCCTGATCCCACGCCACCCTTCCACCCAGGTAATTCCATGAGGCCAGATCTGACCAGAGAAAATAAGTCCTGTATGAAGAAGGGGATTTTTTTCCCCATAGAAGTCCCGTTCTGGTCCCCCATCTGGTTCTGCAACAAGCAGTTGTTTGGTCTCCAATCCGGCGGGACTGGGACAAACAGGGAAGCGGTTTGTAGGGGGAATGGATGGAGGAGCAATGACGGATGCGGGCCTGGGAGGGAAGAGATGCCGGGGAAGGAGAGAGAAAGGGGACACTGGGTGTCAGGAGAAGGAAGAAGAAATGGGGAGAGCAAACTAGTGGGGAGATGTCATGGGAATCCAGAAGAGGAGGACTAAAGACCTGGAAGAGCTGGGAGAAAAGTCTGGGATTTGGAGCAAGGAGGGTACACTGATGCGTGGGGTGATGTGGACCTTCAGAGCCATGGCAGGAGGTGGCGTGTGGGAGCAGGGGCCTGCAAAGAGGGCACATGTCTGTCTGTAGGACCGAGCTCCCAGCAGGGACGGATGTCCCCATGCCTCCACGCCTGCCATGCAAATAAATAGCTGTGCCAAAAACTCCTGCACACACAGACTCCCCGTAGCTGCGCTGGCAAAAACCCTCCCGTGAATCCCGCTTCTAGCGGGGGGGCAGGGGGGGAAACCCCATAATCAGCATCATTTTCGGTCAAAGGGCAAAGTTAAGGAGAAGGATATCGGGTGTTATGTGGGAGTGGATGAGGACCGACCAAAATAAGGTGGGCAGCACGATGCCTTTGAGCCCAGCTACTCCATTGAGTATTTCGTGCGCAGGAACATAGGTTCTTGGAAAGCTACGCAACTCAAAACTAAACTACGTTTAGTCCCAGCATTAAAACCATAATGGCGTATTTTAAATAGGGGAGGGGAAATGCCACCCTTGTTTCTCTGAGACGGATGGAGAAGGCAGAGGAAGCAATTAGGGCAGATAAAGAAATGAAGCTAGATACCATCTCACAGGATGGTCCCTCCTCCTCGCGTGGCTTTGTTTTTCTCCTTCGCCCTCCGTACCAGGCATTGTTAGTTCCCAAAAACCCTTTCAATGGGATGTAAACACTACTATTTGCGTCTGCCGCCATGCACTCTCTCTCTCCACAGAGCCAGGAAAGCAAGAGAGCGTCCGGGCGAGTCAGGGTGGAGCCCATCGCAATCAAGTGCGATGGTCTTGCTGCTGTTTCTTTCCATGTTTTGTGTTTCCCCGGGACCCTTGGGATGAGATCACATCCTCCTCTCCCAGGGTTATTATGTCTTCAGCCGGGCAGGATGAAGCCGGTCGTCTGGGTGGCTCGGTCTCCCTGTGCGCGCAGACTGGGTGGCTCTATCCGTCTGTCTCAACCACCTTTGGGTCCTGAAGGTCCACCTCCAGCCAGGGGATGTGTAACCACCAGGCTACTGTTGGATTGCAGTGTCTGGATTGATGAGTGACCAGATTTTCTTCATCATTGTCTCCAGTAATTGCCTCTTAATGGTTTCCATCTTCACAGAAATCCCTTCTGCTGTTCCAGATCTGGGGAGAGAGAGTCATGTTTCATGGTTTCCCTTGTCTACAGTGGAAAGGAGTAGGAGGAGTTTCCCACGACTGGGCACAGGATTTTGTTTCTCTGGCCTTAATTCAATTTGCTGTTAAGTATCTCAGTTCCTCAGGAGCCTGACAAGGAGGATAACCAACATTTTGGTTTACTCGATGCAATAAACAAACTAATCTCTTCTTGCCATCCTCCCAGGGAGTCCTGGTTGGGTAAGAGGAGAACAGAAGTCTCCTTCACAGCTGAGAGCACCGCGTCGCTGTAAAAGGAGTAGGTGCCACCAAACAAACTCCTTCAAGTTGTCCAAAATACATTAGGGAAGGTGGACACATCTTTGGATGCATCCATGCTGGCATGAACAGCTCCAGCCCAGAGCTCCTTTTATCCTGTGTCACCCCTCTGGTCAGCTGCTTATGGGACCAGCAGTGACACATACTGGTGACCGCTTCCTAATGGAGCAGCGTGAGTTGCTGTCAGCATGTTCTCACCCAGGCTCAGACCAGGCCACCCCAGCCAGGGAACTGGGAAGAGGGACCCCTCTATGAGGTGTGTGGGCTGGTGGCACCTTGCACGTCTTCAGTGGGCTTGAAGTCTTCACCAGATCCCCTGGGAGGGGTGAGCAGAAGGCCATGCAGAGAGAAGGACCATTGCTAGCAGATGCAGCCTGACACCACCTGCATCTCCCAGCTCACCTGGGTTTTCAGAGACCAACAAATAATGTTTTGGAGCAGGGCAGAGACTATGCCTCATGCAGAGATCAGCACAGGCAGCTCCATAAGGGAAAGGTTTTCCCCAAAACTTTTATTCGGGCAACCTCACCATCAAATGGGTGAGCAGAGAAGATGCCACTTATACCTGTGGACTTCTAAAGGGCTTCTGTTTCCAAGTACTCACTTGTTTCTTCTCTAGGGAAAGGTCTTACACAACTTCCTTAGCTCCCAGGGTATTCCCAGAGAGGGACTCGGTACCCCTTTAGAGAGGGTGGCACTGCCACAGCTTGTTGGTGGGTGCAGGATCAGCCCAGCTGACCTTCTGGTGTCCTGGGTCGAGGAGCTCATACTTCTAATGGGAGCAGGTTGTAGAAATTCTGAAACTGGCCTTGCTGGTGAAGTGTTTTGTAATTACTCATCCCCCACACCCTCGTTTGTACTTTGCATTTTCCCCAGTCTTGGCTGTTTTCACCACCCCGTGCCTTGCGACAATAAGAAAAGTGGAGTTGTAGCAATTGCTGGTAGCTTAGAGAAGTGCGTGACTCTCCCCATGCAGAGCAGTCAAGCCATCCCATGGATCTTATCTCAGGCATCTTCCTTAAAGACTTGCGACAGTAGGTCAATAAGGGGCGGCTGGAAAAGCAGAAAATTCCTATCGATGTCTTTCTGCGCAGAGCCTGGGAAGTACAGCAGAACTGGCTTGTGTTCCCAGGAGGATCCATTTAGCAGACCGTGGGGCTTCCAGGAGGTTTTTGGGGCAGGAGTTCCCCAACTGTAGTCCATTAGACCACCAAGAGTGCCCGCAGAGTCCTGTCAGCAGGACAGCACACCCTGCACCTTAATGGTGCTCCCGGTTGTGGGGGATGATCATAGAACCACAGAATCATGGAATGGTTTAGGTTGGAAGAGACCTTTAAAGCCCATCTAGTCCAACCCCCTTGCCATGAGCAGGGACATCTTCAACTAGACCAGGTTGCTCAGAGCCTTGTCCAACCTGGCCTGGAATGTTTCCACAGATGGGGCATCTACCACCTCTCTGGGCAGCCTGGGCCAGTGTAAGTCCACCATGACCCTTCCCAAGGGCTCCTCTGGTTGAAAACAGGACTGGGAAGTGCCATCTGTCCTGCACCCTTTCAAGTACAGTATGTTCCTTCTGTTTAAGCTCCAACTGGCACAAGTAGCTGATTTTTTTCCTTCTTCCTAATGGAAATGTGTCTCGATTTTCAACTGTTGCCTTGTTTTACACCAGTCAGCTGGTGACTACACCTGGATGATGCGTCTGCAACACGTTGGTTCCTCTGCGGTCATGGTCCATGCTCCCCAGAGGGAATACCAGCTGGCACCTCCTTGTGACCTACGCGTTAGATGAAAAGCATACCTGTGGGCAGGGACCACAGAGCTGTTGCGAGGCTGGAGCTTCTCACCCCAGGCTGTGCGGGTGTCCATGCGTGTTGCCACTTGGATGCGTGTACCTGAGATGCCCACTGGGGAGCCGGGGCAAGTGGCTCATGGGCTGCAGTCAGTCCAGCTTTCACTGGGTCTCTAAGACATCCCAACCTCTCCGTGACTCTGGGTGGATATTTTCAAGCTTTCTGTGCTTTCACGCAGGAATCATCACCAAAGCATCAAAAAACACCGCGTGCTGAGAGCTAGTTTGTGGGACGCGCTGCTTATATGTCGTTTTGCAAGCGATATCATACACCATAATTAGTACTGTGCCTTGCAGGAGAAATATCGTTGCAGCTGGAAAGGGTAATGTATGCGTTGGGCTGCTCCCACTCCATCTCCCAGGGAGAATTGCTGAAGAACACAATTAAACCTGCGTGGTTTGGTGATAAGGGACGGTGGGGCAGGTTCTCCAGTCCTGCTCGTGGCATGGGCAACCCC
The DNA here is from genome assembly GCA_013398295.1 of Chionis minor. NCBI lineage: Eukaryota > Metazoa > Chordata > Aves > Charadriiformes > Chionidae > Chionis > Chionis minor. The sequence goes on along the minus strand of VZSF01000755.1, from coordinate 62,726 downwards.
TGAGAATACCAAGTAAGCACTTCAGCTTCTCAGCAGCCCAGATGATCTCAGAAAGCAGATAATAAACCCAATATTCGTGGGTATGTGAATCCCGTGAGCTTGGCGCTCTGGTCTGCTCCTGGTGGTCTGCACCGCATGGATGTGCATCCATTGCTGTTCAGGAGGACCGAGCTGGTTCTCTGCATGACGAAGCACAGCTGCAGTTTTGAGGCTTCCTTGCCCCCTCAACCACTGTTGCCTGCCCACCCCATGAGGCTGATGCTGCTCACCTCTGCAGAGGTGTAAAAAGCAGTTTTTGGGGCCACCGAGGCCGGGGGAGCGCGGTCCCAGTAGCGTGCCACAGAAACCGGTTGCATTCAAGAGCCACCCTGCAAGGCACTGCAGCTCCCCCACCACGAGCAGCACTTCCAGGAGCAGATCCCACAATTTCTTTTTGGTTACTTATGAAAATATTTAGCACCCAGAGCCCACCTGAGCACTCTGACCTTGCAGAGGACCTTGCCCAGTGCTCCCTCAGGAGCTGCTCTCTCAGCAGGACGCAGAAATTTGGAAGAGGAGGAGCCCGATATCTTCCACCAGCCTGTAAAGCTGCTAGTCCAGCACCAGAAACAAAAGTGAGAAGCCTTTCGCAACCGACGTTGGGTATTATATGACTGGCCGGGCAAATTCTGGCATGCAGCCTCCTCTCTTAGGAAATCAAGCAGACTCTTTGTCTGCTTTCCAGCAGGAACTGCTGCTTTCATTGCCTGGCTTCGCCCGATACGGGGGAAACCGGCTGGAGAGCAAAGGGAAGTTTTTCTCGCAGACGGCCCCAGCCTCCGGGGGATGATTACAGGTTAAACCGAGAAGCGTGTGAGTCTCAACTCACCTGCCCTGTTGTCTGCCTCACTGTCCTTTTTCGACTCCCTCATCCACGTTCATCAGCCGGTTTGAACCGCGTGGGAACCTGGTGGAGAGGGATGGGATGGGATGGAGCCCGTGGTAGGATTTGGGCAGATGCAGGCAGCAGGGAGGAGCAGTTGTAAATAGTTAAATAAATAATAATTCCAATGTGGGAGTGCTAATCTAATGGGTATAGCGTGTTTACGTTAAAATATTTTAAGTGAATATGAATTAGATTGCAAACAGTGAATGCAATTGGTTGAGTTCAGGTTTTTGGGTGAGGACGAAGCACCCTTTCAGAAGTACGTGCAAGACACCGTCGGTGGGTGGGGACATCAATGGCAGGACGTGAGGCAGGCACACTTCAGTGCCCGTGCCAGGCTAGAGAGGGCAAACTGGGCAAACTGGGCTTCTTGACCTCCTCCTCTCCCAGCATGCAGGGTTCAGCAGCAGATGGCTGGTGCCTACATGCTGGGGAAGCTCCAGAGCCCCCCACCAGCATGCTAGAAACGTGGTTATGACCAGGAACATGCAGAGAAACGGTGACATCTTTCAAATCCTCCTGAATTCAGATGGTTGCACTGGTGCAGGTGGCTAACAACAATCTATGGCCATGGACTTGGGACTCTGGTTCCCGAAGCACCAGCAGATCTTCCTGCTGGGGTCTCCTCTGCTGAGCAGGGCTGTGCCTGAGTTTGGTGGGCAGGTTGTGGGCCTCCCCAACCCACGTACCACAGGCAGAGGCTGAACTGTCACCCTGGGAACTGGTATCTCTTGGTGCCTCAATGGAGCAGTGAAGCTTATGGTGCCTGGATGGACGAGGTGGAGCACATGGTGCCTGGATGGACACAGTGAAGCACACGGTGCCTCAGTGGAGCAGTGGAGCACGTGGTGCTTGGATGGATGAGGTGGAGCATGTGGCGTCGCAGTGGACAAGGTGGAGCACATGGTGCCCAGATGGACAAGATGGAGCATGTGCATTCTCCTTGTTCAGCCAAATCACATCAGATGAGGTCCAGGAGGGCAGCATGAAGGTAGAGGGTGTCTGTCGAGGTCTGGGGGTAGGATGTAGTCTTTGTTTCATTGTAGGTAGATAAGACTGTTCCTCGTTAGCCAAATACCAAGCGCTTGACAGTGACATATTCATCCTCACAACCCCCTTTTGAGGTAGGGAAGCTTGTCCCAACTCTGCCCGCGGGCAGCTGGGGGCAAGGAAAGTCCAAGTGAAGTTGCAGCCAAGTGAAGTTGCAGCCTTTCCTTGACCATGTATCCCTGACAGAGGATCATCGAGGAGACCGTGGCAGAGGAAGCACTGGAATTGGGCCACGATAAGTCCTTCCTAATCCATCCTAACTCTACTTTTTTTGTTTTAATTTTCACGGTGTGTTCTTTACTAAAGAACAGCAAAAATAGGAAAGGCGAACATGTATTTCATTTACAGCCCTGTTTCACACCATGCTCACAAGCAAAATACCCCAGGACTGGATTTCTGGACTACAGCCTGTTTATATTTGTCCCTAATTGATTTTTTTCCCCCTTGTTGTTGTTTGGTTTAAAATAATCTCATGTTTTTTTGCAAAGAATCTGTGAACTGTTTGTAAGAGCTTATCTCAGAGTATGCGGCTTGGGCTTAACTAACATTTTCCAAACAACTCAGCGGAAAGATAAACTGGGGTGGGGAGGGGGGGAGCTTGCATGTCTTCAAAACCCTGGCTGAACCTTTGGCTAATGCGAGATAAAAACCGATGGACCACATGCTCATCAGGATGCTGTAAACATCGTCTTCAAAGCAAACAAACTGCTGTCTGCTGAAAACAGAAGAGGGGGAGGACAAAACTTTGAGAGCAATGATAATTCCTTGAATTCCCTCTTTTTTCCGCTAGCTATTTTCCGGCAGTTGTGGAGCTGGTAAACAAATAGGCGTTTATTTGTAAAGAAAAGGAAAGGAAACATGAAAAAATGAGAGTGGGAAGGAGAGATGATAAGGCCGACAATGCGAATTGGGATTTTAACTAAAGGATGTGACTTTGGAGCACATTTAGTTACACTGAGCAATTTTTATATGAGCGGTTTTAATTAGCCCAGCCGCTTTTCCAAAGTTTGCCTTTCCCTGGTGAATTTCAGATGCCAATAAAGCCAGTTTTCCCGATTTTTCTCCTTTTCCTCAGTGCTTAGTGCATGTGCTCAGCTCCCTGCTGCACGCAGGGATTAGCTCAGGGCCAGCGAGGCTTGTTCAACCCAAGGTGATGGAGTGGAAGTGGCCGTAGATTCGAGTGTTGCCAGCACCAGTGATTTTATCAGCCGCCTCATGGTACAGTGTTTTTTCGTAATGCTCCAGCTCACTCTGTTGTCTGATTGAGAATCTCAGTGTTTTTTATCCGCTTGAAAAACAACCAGAAAACTGCGCTTTCTCTTGTGGTTTCAGCAAAAAGTCTGTAATGGTGTTGTTGTGTGTGTGTTTGACAAAGTCATAAAGATGAAAACAAAGTAAAATGTGTATTTTTGATCCAGTTTCGAGGGTCTTTGCTCACAGTTTCAAGGTTTGTGGGGTGAGACATGCTGAGCTCCTACGCTTTGCCATTGCCAGGTAGAGCCGTTGACCCTCACTGCACGCCTGGAATTTGAAACGAGGGGGATGAGCATCTTCCTTCACCATCATGTGCCAGGCACAGCAACTTTTTTGGGTCTCTTTTGAAAGTTCCTCGTGCTTACAAGCTCGTGTTTAGAATACAAAGTTCACGGAGATCAGAGCAGGATTGGAGTTGGTGCACCTAAGACACTGTAGTTTCGCTGCAACCCATTGCACTCACACCATTGGATAATCCGTCTGGAAGGAGCCGTATTAATTACAGTGTATTGGATGCAGTGCTTTCCCATCAGGCAATTTTGTGGCTGTTAGAAGTGTCCCCACGGGGACACAGAGGTTCGGTGGTGGGTGGCTGCCTCTTGGGCATAGCCCTGTGCTTCCAAAGAGCCGCTCCCAGGGCTGTGCTGCTTGAATGTTGTCATCTGATGGTTGTGTTTAGTCGCCGTGTGTATGAAACGAGTGCATTTTCTCATGCCATGGGATTAAAAAAGCAATCTAAAATAAATACAATTGCTTCTTAAAGCTGTTAATCTAAATTATCTATATTCTGCCTCGCTTGCTGGCTCTCAGCAGAGAATCTGGTGATACTTTACCGTGTGTTTTGTCGCTGTTTGTCTTCCTTTTTTGTTTTGATAATCTCTTCCCTCCGTGCTTTCTGATTTTCTGTCCTTTCCTCCTGGAAGCGGCAAAAGCCAAGCTGGACAAAGAGGTGGAAGAAAAGTTGTGAGGGAGGAGGAGGAGGTGGCGCGTTTCTCACTGCCGGTGTCTTCTCTCTTGCAGTTGTTGCAATCTCAGGATGTGAAGGAAGACGCTGTGCTTTGCTGCTCCATGGAGGTAAGGAAGCGCCTGCACCACCCACCCTGGTCCTGATGGCTTTGCCCCTTGCGTCCTTGGCTGTGCACGAGCCAGGCAGCTATTAGATGTTTCCAAACCCAAAGAGTTGTGTTGCCTCTTTGTGTTATGGAATCATAGAATCACAGAATAGTTTGGGTTGGAAGGGGCTTTAAAGATCATCTAGTTCAAAGCCCCCTGCTATGAACAGGGACATCCTCAACTAAACTAGGTTGCTGAGAGCCCCGTCCAACCTGGGCTGGAATGGAGCATCTCCCACCTCTCTGGGCAACCTGAGGCAGCACCTCACCACCCTCAGCATAAAAGATGTCTTCCTTATGTCCAGCCTGAACCTCCCCTCTTTTAATTTAAAACCATAACCCCTTGTCCTGTCTCTACAACCCCAACTAAAAAGTTTGTCCCCATCTTTCTTCTAAGCCCCCTTTAAGGACTGAAAGGCCATAAAAAGGTCTCCGCAGACCCTTCTCTTCTGCAGGCTGAACAACCCCCAGCTCTCCCAGCCTGTCCTCCCAGCAGAGGGGCTCCAGCCCTCCCAGTATCTTGTTGGCCTCCTTTGGACCTGCTCAAACAGGTCCATGTTTTCCTGTGCTGAGGACTCCAGAGCTGGAGGCAGCACTGCAGGGTGGGGTCTCACCAGAGTGGAGCAGATTAAAGGCATCAATGTGAGATAGGAGATGGCCCTAGAGGCCCTTGTCACTGGACTTTTGATGCATGTAAATGGACGCAAAAAGTTAGGTAACTGTCGTCCCACCACAAAATTATATTATCCTGGTGCCTTCAAATCTCACCCTGCATTTATTTTTTAAGCACAAAGTCATCTGTATTGGAGCAATGGTGCCCCATGGCTCACACCATCAGCAGCTTTGCAGATAAATGCTGGTACAAGTATAGCAGAGTTTCATGAACTTTATTTTTGGGAAGGGATTGGCGCATGGGGGTGGATGCTTTCCTTGCAGAGAGCAGTTAAATTTGCAGCCTGGATGGACAAAATTCAGCAAAGCCATAGGCAACCAAGGAGGAGAGCTTGGATTTTTAAGGTTAGGGCTTTGGGGAGCTCTGCATTTGAGCCCCACGAACCTTCCATGATGGTGGGCTCATTGCTGTCCACTCCAAGCTTGGACCTTCTCCTCTGTTGAGGCCACCTAGGGCTTATGCTGCTCCATGGAGGCTCTCCGAGGAGTAATTGTTTTAAAAAGCCTTGGCTGTCCTCAGAGGAGCAGCACGACGGGTGTAAATGCAGATCTTCGCAGGGCAGGATTTGTTATGCATACAGGAGGGCGCTGCTTATTCCAATTAATGACTGGGAGTCACTGACAGCTGTGAATCAGCGAGTAAATGAAGGACCAGGTAGAAGGCAGGAATACCACATCACAGCCTGCACTTTGTTTTGACAATAGCGTGATTTTTAGGTGGGATTTTTTTTATTTTTTTTTTCAAAAGCAAATCCAGCGTTGCCGCCTTTGAAGTCAGTGGGAGCTGAACCATTCGCTCCTCCAGCGGCCCGGCGCAGATGCTTTTGAAAACCTCGCCCTTCATGTTCAGCTCTCAGAGCCTGCTGCCGGGTGGTTTTGGTTTTCAAAAGCCATGACGCCTTTAACCTAGCCTGCCCGCCCCGCCGCATCAAACGGGGGAGGACTTGGAGGGGGGGGGGGAGAGTGTCTACAAAAATCAGCACCGTGTTTTAATATCATGGAATCAGCCCAGAAAGCCACCCGCCCCCTGGGCTGCATCCCCACAGCGGGGGCAGCAGGGCCGGGGGGGGATTCTGCCCCTCTGCTGCGCTCGGGGGAGACCCCACCTGGAATCCTGGGTCCAGCTCTGGAGCCACCAACAGCAGAAGGACCTGGACCTGTTGGAGCAGGTTCAGAGGAGGCCACCAAGATGATCCGAGGGCTGGAGCCCCTCTGCTGGGAGGACAGGCTGGGAGAGCTGGGGGGGTTCAGCCTGGAGAAGAGAAGGCTCCGGGGAGACCTTCCAGCCCCTGCCAGTGTCTGAAAGGGGCTCCAGGAAAGCTGGGGAGGGACTCTGGATCAGGGAGTGGAGCTATGGGACGAGGGGGAATGGTTTTACACTGAAAGAGGGGAGATTTAAATAAGATATCAAGAAGAAATTCTTGGCTGTGAGGGTGGTGAGGCCCTGGCTGGGGTTGCCCGGAGAAGCTGTGGCTGCCCCATGCCTGGAGGTTCAAGGCCAGGTTGGACGGGGCTTGGAGCAACCTGGTCTAGTGGGAGGTGTCCCTGCCCAGGGCAGGGGGTTGGAACTGGATGGTCTTTAGGGTCCCTTCCAACCCAAACCATTCTGTGATTCTGTGATAATTGCAGAATATCTCAAGTTGGAGGGGACCCCTAAGGATCGATATGCCATGGTTGACCTCTTCTTCTCCTGACAGCTGCAGAGCACTGGCCGGCTGCTGGAGGAGCAGCTGCCCGAGATGATGACGGAGCTGTTGGCGATCGCACGCGACAAGATGCTGTGTCCTTCCGAGTCCATGCTGACGCGGTCCCTGCTGCTGGAGGTCATCGAGCTGCATGCCAACAACTGGAACCCCCTGACGCCCACCATCACGCAGTACTACAACAAGACCATCCAAAAACTGACGGCTTGAGGGGCAGGGCAAGGTGGGGTGGGAAAGGGCAAGAAGAAGACGTGCACCTTGACGGGATCCGGCGAAGGCTTTTCCGATTTAAATCCCCCAGCAGACCAAACCCCAGCATGCTTGAGAATATGTTTGTGGGGTGGGGAGGGAGAAGCATGTTTCTTTTTCAGCCGCGTTGCCAAGTGCCAGCCCTCTTCCCCGCCGTGGTTTTGTTTTAGGGGTTTCTTTTTCTGAACTCATTGCTCAAGCGGCAGCAACGCATCCTGCCGGGTTATTGTTTGGCTTTCGAAAGAAGACGGAGAATTTGGGGGAAAAAAAGAAAAAAAAAAAAAAACTGAATCCGAGTTGGGGCTAGTATTGTTTTCACGCCATCCTCCTGCCTTGCCCCGACCAACTGGCAGGAGACAGCAGGCAGCAGATGTCTCGGGAGGACAAAGCCAGACACACACTACACCAGACGCTAGTAATTGATGACTTTTGTCGAGCGGGGCTTGCGTTAGGTTTTTCTCCACCCCCCTCCTCTTGTCTTCGACTTTCTGTGTCCGTCCCTACCCCCCCCGCCTCCGTGCCACCCCTTCGAAAGCGGATCGGAGAGCGGGACGACTTTCTTATTTGCACTGGGTTTTCCTTTTTTCTCGAGCGTTTGTATTTTCTTCTTATTTTATTGTATTGTTGAACGGACAATTGCAAGCAGCTCGGAGACGGGGAAAGCGACGCCTTCCCGCGAGCTGACTAATGGTTTACGTGAAGATGCTGAAGCAGAAGGAGTATTTTAAAGGAGTCCAAAAGCCACTGCAGAAGTAACGTAGCCACCGTTGTCTTGCCAGTAACCTCCTCCATGGATTGAGAAATGAGTCGTCTTAGCTGGGAGCTCTAAGAAACAGGGGATTCTACGGCTCTTGCTGTTCAAGTCGCCGTTATCCTTCAGCCACTATAACCCTTTTTTTTTTCTTTTTTGTAATATTTTTTCTTGTTTCCATTGAAGGAGTGCTTTATTGTAATTACTGTCATGGTTGTAATTATACATTTAAATCCAGGCCTGTTATAGTCGGGCCTAATAATGTACGGGGCGAGGGAGAAATGAAGGTTTGATGTTCTTTAGAGACTGGGAAAGAGAAGACAAGATGTGAATAGCAAAAAGGAGGAAAAAAGAAGAGGAAAAAAATAGGAAAAGCCAAAAATAGAGGTTTTGAGCCTGGCTTCTAACTAGCTGAATTTGCTCTTCAGTGTTTCTAGGGGTGCAGTGTACTGGAGCAGCTCTGTCCTGTGGTTGATCGAAGTAGCACTATGTCCTTGAGGGATGGGTGATGTTTTCGGAGGGAGTGAGTTTGCTCGGGGATCCCCTAGTTGCTCCGTGCTGGAGCATCCCGAGGGAGAGGGCAGCTGTGAGGGGGTGATGGCGAGGAAATGCCTGGAGGGTGAGGAGTCTGGTACGGAGAGACGCGCCATGCCGTTGCATCGCTCCCCAGATCAGGAACAAGACTTGGTGGTCTCCTTTTTTGCTTGTCTAGCTATATTTTACCTACTAAATCACTTCTGGTGCTTATTTGGGTGAAGCCTAATGGGGCTACAAGCTGCCCCATCCCATCTACACACTGGAAGAGGAGCCAAGGAAGACACAGTGCCCGCAGCCCATCCTGTTTTCTTCCCATTATTCAGTTTACTTTCCCGGTGATAAGAGAATTTATGCCACGATGCCGGCACGTGTGGAGCCTGGAGTGGGCTGGCTGGGTCTGAACTCAGCAGTTCAAACCCATTTTTCCAAGCGAAACCTTGAATTTCTGGTGGCTTCTAGAGAAAGGAGATTTCACCCCAGCCTCTTTGGATGTGCAGCGTGTTCTCGGGTGCCTTATGAATGTGTTGGTCTGTCCGCAATGGGGAGGAAGCTTTCGCTGCAAAGTTTAAAGGGTGGAAATTGTAAGCAGAAAACGCCTTGCAGGAGATGAGAGTCTTGATGCTGTGGTTCAATATTATTTGAATTTTCATATGGTCATCTGCTGATGTGGCTTCTAATCTGCACGTGGAGCAAGGGGAGCAAGCTGGAAACGGGAGCTTCAATTTTCCTGCCTCCTGAGAAAGCAGCGAAGTTATTGCTGGATGCGCTGGACTTGTCTGGAAAAATTAATTTCTGCTTCATGGATTCGAGAGCGGGAGCTTCGCGTGGTGACGGCGCCTTGCGTTGGGTCAGCTTCATTGGTAGCAATGGGGTTTGATAGTATTAATGAGCAGCTGAACTTGATTAAGGCAGCAAAGTCCATCAGTGTTATAAGGCTCAGGGTTGCGCCTGTTGCTCCTGGCTTTTCCTGCTCCCTGATTTCTCGGGGAGCGAAGGAGAAGGAGATTTAACACCCATCACAGTGCGCCCAGCATCAATCTTCTGGGAGAAGACCTGAAAATCAGTTTTGTCTTGATTTTTTTTAAGAACAAGAAAGTCCCATAAAGGGGACACAACCTGATGGGTCGGGGTGCCAGGGATCGTGCGAGCAGCAATCCAGACCACTGCTCCAGCCCCTGCAGCTTCTCCCTTACCCTAGAATTCACTCCCAGGATGTAGTGAAAGAAGAGGGGGGGGAAAAAGAAAGAAAACCCAGAGAACTGGAGATTTTACATCTAAAACCCTGAATTTTCACCCATCAGTGCATCAGGAGGCGTTCGGAGGTGAAGTGTAAGCCACGTGGCAGTATTTCTGCTTAAGCATTTCCCTACCAGCCATAAGATTTTATTCAGTTTTCTCACTGGGGTGCAATCCTGCAACCCCCACCGACCGGGCTTGGCCCATGACTTTCTCCTCCAGCACTGGGATTTCTCCCACTGAAGAACTTTTATGTGAAATCCGTCGTTTTTTAATGTCTTGCCATTTATCTCCGCTATTAACATACGCCCATCCAGCCATTAACCGCTTTGGTACGTCAGTCACTCCGTTGATACGTGAGAATCAAAATGTTGACCAAAAATGGGGGTGTTTCCCCAAAATTCCATGCTGCCACTGGTGTCTTTCTGAAGTCCATCGGTAGGAAGCTGGCGGGCACGTGGCATCGTTAACCGTGGTACCGTATTGGGAAGAGAGGTACCACGAGGTCGTTTGATGGAGCAGGATGGGGAGCAACACTGGGAAGTTTTGGGGATTCCTGGTGAGAGCACCTAGGGATGTCATGGAGTATTTTCTTCTCTTGTTTTGGCTTTCTTTAGGAAGGGTCGCCAAAGAGTGTAATTCTACAATGTGCATTTTTGAAGGTGTGAAGCCGCCAGCTACGTCTACCCAAATTAGCCAGATTCAATCGTCGCTGCTCAATACAAGTATCCATGTGGGATTTTAACACGTTTTCCCCATACGGCTACATCAGCAAAGGGGAAAATAACCTCCTCGGGCCAAATATGTGCGGGGCCAAACCTCAGGCTGGTGTAAAGGGGAGTGGCTGAAGCATCTGCGGAGGAGCGATGCTCTGCGCCGCCGCCGTGCCGGTCCCCCTCGGATGCAGAGCGGGTTTACCGGCTCCCTGCCAGACTCCCCAGCATCTAATTCAGCTCATTCCGGGTGAAATTATTTCCAAACTGAAGATTTTTGCTACCCACAAAGTGACTTTTTTGGCTTCCCCATGAGGCATTTCACCCGTTTGGAGAAGCATCATGCCTACAGAGGTGAAACAAAAATGGGGGAAAAAAAGGAAAAGTAAGCGATTTCCTTGGTTCCCCTCTTCCCCTGAAGGAGATTAATTAGTATCTATTCTTGGCATGATTGATGGCTTTGAAGGAAAACTTGTCAGAATAACTTATGATTTATTTTCCTGCTTATTTTTATAACATCCCTCACTTGGAAGGCTTTCAAAATCTTAAATATGGGGTTTTTTTGTTTAATTTCCCCGCTGGGTATTTTATGGCTTTACACTAATTTTGCCCTTCTTGGTGTTAATCGTTAGCCAGTGCCGGTGATACTTTCAGTATTTTTTCAGGAGAAATTACACTAAAGGGTTGCGAAGTCCATTGTCGGTAGCCAAGGGAGCTGCGGTGTCCTGCAGAACACGGAGTTAACGCTAGCAATTCATTTATTATTATTTTTTAATGTATTTATTTGCATTTGAAAAAAAAAAGCGACATTTTTAATTTAATCATATTTGTTAAACTAAGCGCTTTAAAAAAAAAATTTTAAAACCTTAAAAAAAAAAAAAAAAAGGAAAAAGGCTTTGGGGAGAATAAAGACTAGATATTCATACTGGAGAAAACACAAACTCATTGTTTCCAGCATTTCAGAGACTGTTAAAACAAGGGAGATAATAACTCACTCTTTGTGGCAATTCAGTCTTTGTTTATAGAACATCCAGACCCACTGTATGCTATAAAATGCATCATCTGAGTAATAAATGTTTAAAGCTTGACATTTCCCCATCTCTTTGTGGGTTCGCGCTGCCAGTTGTGCTGGTCTGGGAGAGACCTTCCTTTTGTGTAGGATGGAAGAAATGGAAGAGAATGGAGGAGGAAAAAAATATCCCGGACGCTGTCTGCTTGGAAGCGTAGCGGAGAGACGGATACTTCCCTCCGTGGGGATGGCTGGATCCATGCTCCTGGTGCCAGGTCGGACCCGGCTGGGGTCGGTCCCTTTCCCCATCTCTTTTCACCGGGGTGAGGATGAAGCCCGTGGGAGCGGTGCGAAGGGCTTGGAGGTCCAGGGGTGATGAATTTGGCCCTTCTCCTGGCTCTGCGTCCAGACCCCTCTGCTCCCCTGCTCCCCAGCCTTTCTCCCACGGGAATTGCCCGTCCATTTGTGTCCTACCTCGGCTGGACCAGGGGGGTCTGTTGGAGGACCCCTCATTTATCACATCTGCTTCACCCAACGCTACAGCACACAGCAGCAGCCAGGGCGCCCAAACCACTTCTGCCTTTCACCGCATTCAACCTCTTTTTAAAATAAAATTCAAAAAAAAATTTTTAAAAAGCAGCTTGTCTACGAAGTCTCCTCTGGAAAACCCTCCTCTAGCCCAAGCCCATTAATTTTTGGCCAATTGAAAGGCATGCGCTGGCCCGGGAAACCACACGGGTCACTGGAGATGAGCAGTTTGTGCCCATGTGTCATCGGGCTCCAGCCAGGAAGTTGGAGGTGAAACTGTTCCTGCTTTTGAAGAAATGTTCTTGCAAAATGCCCTACGTGACCGTGTGCTCGGAGCTCGCTGCAACGCAGCCAAGCTGCAAAATAAATACAAAAGCGAGGTGGAAGAAGGTGGGGCTGTGGCAGAGGGATCCCTGCTGCTGGCTGGGGGCTCAGCTCATGGCCGTGAGGCCACGAATCAATAGAGGAGATGTTAAAATGTGGCCCAGGCCACTTGGCAACCGGTGCGAGTCACCCAGTGCTCCATGTGAGCCCACATCCGCTGAGGGAAACCACCTTGGGTTTATTAAATTACTTAGAATCATGGGATGGTTTGGGTTGGAAGGGACCTTAAAGACCATCTAGTCCCACCCCCTGCCCTGGGCAGGGACTCCTCCCACTAGACCAGGTTGCTCCAAGCCCCGTCCAACCTGGCCTTGAACCTCCAGGGATGGGGCAGCCACAGCTTCTCCGGGCAACCTGGGCCAGGGTCCCACCACCCTCACAGGCAGGAATTTCTTCCTGAGATCTCATCTAAATCTCCCCTCTTCCAGTTTAAAACTGTTCCCCCTCATCCTATGGCTCCACTCCCTGATCCCGAGTCCCTCCCAGCTTTCCAGGAGCCCCTTTCAGACACTGGCAGGGGCTGGAAGGTCTCCCTGGAGCCTTCTCTTCTCCAGGCTGAACCCCCCCAGCTCTCCCAGCCTGTCCTCCCAGCAGAGCGGCTCCAGCCCTCGGATCATCTTGGTGGCCTCCTCTGGCCCTGCTCCAACAGGTCCGTGTCCTCCTGTTGGAGGCCCTAGATCTGGCTCATACCACTGGCTTTTGGCATCATCTTCCCTTGCATCTCCCAAGATCCAGGTATTAACCTTAAAGTCCACATAAATTTCACTTTGGCACCACTGCTGGGACCTGTTTGGGACACACTCACCCACAGGGAGATCTGCAGATCTGGGCCATGGCTGGACAGCACACAGGAGGTTTTCTCCTTACCTGTGGTAGGTCCAACCTATAGGAGAACCACAAGGATTCAGGAGTTGTTGTCAAGGTGGGAAATGTCAATAGGAAATGCAGATCAGGATTTCTGTCAGGTCTTACCTCATGGGCAAAGGAGTGACGATGACAGATAATTTGGCTGTGGTTGACACATGGGACCTGGGGGACCCCCAGCTCAGAAGATACCTGACCGCATCAGGCTGATGCCCCTTGTGACCCACCTGGCTCTGGCCCCTGCCCATGAGGTTGCACGTCTTCTGATGCCAGAGCATGGAGCTGTGTGCCAAGGAAGCCCAGGCTCCTGCAGAGCTCACAATTATTATTATTTTTAAAGGCAAGAGAGAGCTGCTTGTTCCTCGTCTCCATGCACAGGACAAGGAACTCCTGCATGCATGAAGCGGAAGCTGATGTATCTTGGACTGGGAAGCCTGTGGACCTCACCAGTCCGTCTGAGCATCCCCCAGGAGCAAGCCACAGGACATACATTTGGCTCAGTGCTCCCCACAGAAGTATGGAAACAGTCTCCATAACCACCCATTTGGACTTTGCACAGGCCCTGGACGCCAAGGAGTCCCATGGACCGCTTTCTCCACCTCTCACCACCCGTTGCGGTGTCCCGTTCCTCGGCCAGCTGTATGCACTGCATCTCTACCAGTTGCAAAGGCACTGACCTGCTCTCAGGTCCCGATTTCTTCTTGCAGCTCCAGCATCAGCGAACACCGTGGGGTCACCAGCAGCACCAGTGGGATCTGTGCAGCTCCTTCCCTGCCTTGGCTGCAACGCCACGTGTTCATGTCCTACATCTGGACATCTAAGAAGGACATGTGTGGGGACAGACGTTGAACGCCGATGCATTTCCCTCTGGCAGGGCTGGGAGAAGGGGCACAAAGGCTGAAGCAAACCCAGGACCACGCAACGCCCGGTGGAGGTGGTTGCTCCCATCAGACCTCTGCCAGCCTCCCAGCATCGCTTTCCCAAAGCGGAAATTTTTCACAGGGAAGCCCGAGGGGAAGTTATTGAAAAGGTCTGTGCTAATAAAGGCCAAACAGTTTGTTTAAATGTTATTGCTACAGCAACATAACATACATTGAAATGAAATGCTTTGTTTGGTGAAAAACTCGGACAATTTGGGACAGAATGGAATTTTGAAACCTTGGCCTCTCTTTTGAGAGGGACTTTGCATTTTTTCCCCATGAACACTGTGGCACAGCTATGACTGGTGGGAAACGGTTCGCCCGCTTCGATCTGGCACGGGGTGAGGCATCGGCTGAGCATCTGACCCACCAAGGCTGTGTCCTTCGGAGCGCCGCTAACCCCCTGCGAAGGCTGCAGCTCCCGGGGGAGCGATGCCTTTCCGTGGGGTGGAGGAAGCCAAACCCCCCTAAGAGGGCTCCGCTTTGGTGGCCTCTCCGGGGACCATCCATCCTCGAGACCCTGCGCTCACCTTTACCAGCGAGGGCAACCAGAGCAACGCTCCAAGGGTTACAGGCAGTGTCTGCATTCCTGGAAATGTTTAAATCCTTACGTTATAGCCCAAAGACGGGATGCTTTTTTGCAGAAATACAGCTCCAGGAATTAATTCGGAGGAGTCCTGAGGAGTGGGATAGATGTAAGGCTAGGCTAGGTAGCCACAGAAGACTCCGGCTTTATAACTGGAGCTGGTGATGTAGGATCCTAAGGGAAGAGGCCGTATAGTCTTGTGCCTTGTTGTTTTAATATTGTTGTTTCTGTTGCACCCAAAGCCATAATTGTTTAAGCTACAGTTCAGCTTGCAAACACGGCAGCAAAACTGGGCTGTTACTTGGTTTATGGACTCGATGATCTTAAAGAGTCTTTTCCACCCTAAATGGTTCAGAGTCTATGATTCTATACGTTAAGTGCGAACTCGCTTTGTCACTTAGATTTTTCTTCGTTATCCATTTTGCCGCCAGACTGAGCATCTAGAAACTCCCCTCATTATTCAGGATTAGAAGCGGAGCGCTGGAAGAGGGGAACGTCCCAGCGATGTGCAGGCTTGCCGTGTCTTAGGAAAGCCAAGCAAACTGACTCTTGATCCGTGGGGTTTCTTTATTCGCTGCTGCCCGGGTTTTTGGCAGCCACGAGGAATTCACAGAAATATTCTTGCATCTTGGAAGCTTCAGATCTGCAGCAATGCCCACCCATCTGTTCCCAGATCTTGTGTGTACTGCAGGTTATTTTCTCATTTAATATATCTTGGCGGTCACAGGGGGCCAGGGACCATCCCTGCTCTCGGCTTGGCTGCTCCCAGCCCAACCCTGGTGTTGATAAGCTCTCTCTGAAGCTGGTATGGATGCTCACAAACTGGGATTTGCTGGAACAAGCCAATCTCCAGCTCCAGCACACCCATAACAGCTCCAGCTGTAGGTCAGGGTGGTTCACGAGGAGGTTCAGGGATGGGTTCCGGGAAGGGGGAGATTTGGAAGACAGATGTGGATGGCTTCATCCCTCAGTTACCAGCAGTGATGTGTCTCGCTTGCTGCAAAACTCCCACCCAGTTGATGCAGCAATAGAAATTATGGGAAGGACCCAGGAATAACTAGAAATAACACAACAAAACCAGTTCCTACCGGGTCAGCTTTTCAGTGGCAGGTGGCCGGAACCAGCTTATTCTTTTCCCCTGCCCTATCATAAAATAACCTAAAGAAACGTCTCGTTGTCCAGAGAAGGACTAAACGGGAGGGTTATGCATTTCTACTTTATAGCCCTGTGCAAACATCCAGGAACAACCCCATCATCCGTCACAAGACATTTTGGGGGTGCAGTGGGACATCTGCCCCCCATTAGTGGAGGTTTCACAGACAGGGTGGACCAACTCTCCCAGGAAGGGTGCCGGTGCGGTTGGTCCTGCTTTGGGGCAGAAGGATGGATTGGGGGACGCCCCACGTCACGAGGAGCGCTGCCCGGTAGGTCCCGGCATCTGCCTTGGTGCTGCGGCTGTGCCGGTATGGAGAAGAGCAGGTGTGGGGACACCATTGTCCCCTGGGCAGGGGACCCAGCCTGGGTGTGCTGCACCAGGCAGCTGCAGCAGAAACGGGCTTTTGAGGGCAAATGAAACGCAAGGAGTTATGAAAAATGGAAACAAGCATCACAGATCGACACACTAACATTAAGGACACAGGACACTCTCCACCACCCGGCCCCGGCTATGACTAATTAGCTTACGATGGCTGAGACCTCAACTTCAGGCAGGAGGGCAGAAAAAGTGAGTGGAAAGGCACGCAGCACTGGGACCGACCCACTCTGGCTCCAGGAGGTTCATCCCCTCCAGCAGCCTTGCAGGACCAGCCTCTTCATCTACCATGTCCTCTCCAAACCCTCCTGGACAATCAACACCCATGACTGGGGCCTTGTTCCTCCCAAAAACTCCCAGCCCAGCCCTTGATCCTACAGAAACCTCCAGGCATTTCTCCTCATCCATCAGCCCCATGGACAGAGAGGTGACACCACGTCTACCAATAGTTCATGCCACCAGCACGCTGGGGCCAGAAAAGCACCCTTCCAGCTGAGAGATCGATTTTGAAATTACTTTTTTTTTTTTTTTTTTTGAATATGTTTAGATTTTGAGCTCCAAAAGAGCTCAGGTTCACCTTTCAAAGCAAGTCTGGGAGAGGCCAGATCCGGTAAAGCGGTGGCTACGGAGCGTGAGGGTGGGAGAGGAAAAACTGTGTCAGGAGATGGGGTTACCAAAAAACCTGTCTGGTGGTAATTACACGTGTCATCTGATGAAAAACTGGCTTGAGGGCAAACGCTGTAAAATATTGCTCTGGGGAGAGAGAGACGACAAAGGTTGTGAAATCCAGCTCGTGGATTGTTTTACAGCTAAGGTAACTTCGCTCCCTAGGGCTGTATTTTACAACTCGTGCGAGGAATCAAACCCCCCTTCGCAAGTCTGCACTGCTCTTCTTTTAAAGCACAAAAATGAAATGCAGCGTATTTGCTAGAAAACAAGGTTTTGTGCTGGTTGCCTGAAGATGCATGCTGTCTTATTTTTTCTGGGCCGTAAAGGATTTGGGAGAGGGATGGTGTTGCATGTAGAGCCTGCAAGTGCTCCTCTCCCTTGTGGTTTCTACAATCATTGCACAGACTCCTTCTCCTGTTTATATTCTTTATATAAAACTGCATTTCTGTTGCTTCTGTGAGCACCTCTAAAAGCGGTGCTGCGGGGGCTCACCGCTCTCCCAGGGGAGCTAAGCCCAAATAACCCAGTTCTGCTACTTGCGATCTACTTTTTAGCCCAATTTACCCATCTTTTCCCCCAGTTGTTCTCTGCCCTGTAATTTAAATCTCTCTTTGCTGTCCCCTCTGTGTTTGCAGACAGTGCTCCTTCCCCTCTCCGGCTCGTTTTGGCCACCTCGGCTCCCTTTCCGCATGCCTCCTGCTCCTCGGGGATGAGGAGTTGTCCTTGTGCCAGTCCTCATCTGCAATCCCCTTTTTTGGGAACAGGCATCCCTGGTCCCTGTATCTCCAGTTTAGACCCCCAGCACCTTGCACAAGGGCTTTCTCCCTTTTTTTAGATGTTTCTGCTGCTGCAAACATCTCGCCTGGCTGATGCATCCCAAAAGTCCCACCAGCAATCGCCACCACCCATGCGCATTGATGTCACCCATGGAAGTGTTGCAGGGAGCCTCGATGTCCCCCCTGCTCTTCCTTGCACAAACCATTGACTCCCAATTCCTCCCCTAATTACCCTCTGCTCCACTTCACCTAATTGCCCTTGTGGCGCTGGATCAAAGCACCGCTCCTAAGGGAAGCGATGGGAAAAAAAAACAATCCCAAACCCAGAGGAGCCCTAAGCAAAGGCAAGTCCAACAGCAGCCGCCACGTGGAGACCTGGCCCAGCCCGTGGTGGCCCTGGCTGGACACAGCAGGGGACAACCAGCCCCGTGGGATGGTGATGCACCACAGGCACCTCCAGGAGATGCTCCCAGGGGGTGGCTGGGGCACGCGGCCCGGTGCTTGCTGTCCCGCCTGGATGTGGCAGCTGGTGGGCAGGGGGTTTTGGGGACGGGGCTGGCGGAGCAGTGGGGGTCAGGCCTGGCTTACCCCCGCAGCGCTGTGCCGGAGCCTATTTTCTGGTGGGAACTGTTGGGATAAAATTAGAAGTAGGTTGAACTTTATCTACGACTTGAACTGAGGCTGAACTCAGCCTTGTTTTGGTTTGGTTTTTCCAAGTTCAAAAAAGTTCACGGGGAGGGAGGCAAGGGCCGGGGGGAGAGCCGGGGGGGCACTGTGGGTTTTTTTTATACTTGCTCTTTCTGTGATTTTGCTGGAGTTTGACTGCCTCATCTGCATGGAAAGGCTCTTCTCGCACTGTTTCCCGCTGGAGATGGTGATGTGGTGGCTCGAATACTGCCACGGTCATTTATTTCACATCAGGTATTTGGGGTCGGGCTAGTGCAGGGCTGACCGAGCCTTCCCCGTGCTGCCCTCAGCTCAGCCCTGGGTCTGTCCCAGCCCGGCCCAGGGTGGGAAGGCAAAGGGGAAAACTGGAGTGGTTTGGTGGGTACCACACTGTGCGAAAGGACCACACTGCTCCACGCCCTGGATGCTTTGAGGGCTTTTAGGAATGGTTTTCATAGGGTTATAGAACGGTTTGGGTTGGAAAGGACCTTTGAAGGTCACCTAGTGACCATGAGCAGGGATATCTTCCACTAGACCAGGTTGCTCAGAGCCCCGTCCAACCTGGCCTGGAATGTTTCCAGGGATGGGGCATCCACCACCTCTCTGGGCAACCTGGGCCAGTGTCTCACCACCCTCAGCGTAAAACTTTCTTCCTTTTTGTCCCACGCCAACTAGCCGGGTCTTCCAGCATCGCCAAGGGGCTCCTATGGACCTGACACCATTCCTAATCCTCAGTTTTCATGTGGCCGCCTCATTGTGGAGCTGAATTTGCTCACCTGGACACACGCCAGGGGATCCGGGAGCCAAAGCCATGCTCCACATCCCTGACCCCGTGGGTTGTGCAAGCTGCTGGCGTCCCTGGAAAAGTGTGTGGGCGGTGCGGAGAGCACGTACGGGAGCGCACACCTCACCCGGGGCGGGGGGGACGGTCCCCTCTGGGCCATGGGAGACGGTGCAGGCAGCAGCACAAGGCCACGGTCGCGACGGTTTCACATCGAACCCCTAGCACAGCGATGGCACCGCATGGCTCCCCGGGTTTCCCAACGAGCCAGTCATCTCTTCCCGGAACAGATGGGAGACTTTAACCACATGGTTATTTCACCTCCTCAATTACTCAAGAGTTAGTAGAAACTTTACCAAAACGCGCCTTCTAATTTTAACAAAGATGCCTCCTAGATCGCTGACAAATTTAGGGAATGCACAGGGCAGACTCATTTCCTGGAATAGGAGCTACTGGAGAAAAAGTCCCTCCAGGCTGGCTCCTAACTATGACACATTTGATAGCCATTCAAGGACTACTGGGAAACATGTGTCATTTGTCTCCGTGAAGCTTCAGACAGAGTTTCATCATCAAGTCTGACTGCTCCGTGAAATAAAACCGGCTAACATCTACGAGCAGCGATATAACCTCTGGTGTTTACGTAGGATGGGTCACATATTTCATCTTTTTGCCCCCCTCCCTAAGGTTCTACATGTGGGCACCAAGGGGCTTTATCCCCATTGCACCTTGTTTTCTTTCCTCCCCGCTGGGTGACCTGCGCTGTCCCGCGAAGGGTGGCACAGGCTGTGGGTGTGCCCGAGCCGCCAGGACCGTCAATGAACTTTGGCACCTTAAACCGTGGAAAACCCGACGTGCCGGAGGGAGGGATAGGTGCCCCGGTGCCCCGGAGATCGGATTGCCCCAGGGGATTTGCTGGGAGTCCCATGACAAGCCTGGAAGGGAGCCCAGACGGCAGGGCACCATGGCGCTTTCCACCCAGGGCATTCAGCCGGGGTCTCCAGAGGACAACCGGTGGCCTCTGTCCCTCGCTGTCACCCTTATGTGTGCAAACCCCAACCCCACGCCAGCCCGAGGTCTGGTGGGGGGCGCGATTTGCACCCGACGTCGTGGGAGGCGTGGGATGAGGGCACGTGGCGGTGGGCTGCCCTGCCGCGAATCCCGGCCGCGTTCGCGTCGCTGGTCCCAGGGGACCGTACCTGCGCCTGCCTCCGAGGGGTATTTACCACGGCTTGACCCCCGTCACTCCCCCCACGGGCAGTTGCCTGACCCTGCTGCCGCCTCGGGGTGTTTTTTAGGACAAATCTTGATCTCCAGCCATGACCCACTTCCCTGCGCTGCTTCGGCTCCGCGAGCCACCCCGTCCCCTCCCAGCTCTCTGCTGGGAGCCGCAGCTTTGGCCACCGGCGTCGCCCACCCTCCCCTTCCTCGCCGGGTCATCCCAGGTCCTCAGGGTCTCTCGCCGCTTTGTTGCGTCTCCGAGGTGTCAGATAGGATCTGAGCGCCGGCTGTTTTGCAGGCAGATGCGGAATCCAGCGCTGCAGAGAGGGGTTTTTTTTTTTTTTTTTTTTTTTTTTTTTTTTTTTTAATCTCACCCATCTCGGCTTCGCCGTCCCTGCGAGCTGTTTCTAGGAGGCCTTCCCCAAGTGCTCCGTCTCCAGGAAACGCCGTTATCAGCCGCCCCCATCGCCCGCTCCATTTCGAGCTCCCTGCCTCGCTCCCGGGGTGCCCATTCCCAATCCAATTTCTACTGGGTTCAGATAAGGCAGAGGGAGGAAGGAGATAAGGGCTGGCCGGCCGCCTGGTCACCCTGCCGCTGTCCCCCCTGACTCACCCGGGAGGGACGTCAGCACAGGGGCGGACACGGGGACACCCTCGGAGCGGTGCCGGCTGCCCCGCGGCCGGCGGGTGGGCACGGCGTGGGTCCCCCAGCCCGCTGGGACGGGCAGGCGCCATCGGGACCGAAGCGCTTGGGGGAGTTGGGGGTGATGCGCTCACCTTCCTTGGGTGTGCGCACCCAAAAATGGCCATTTAGAGTAAAATACAGGGAGAGGGTTCAAGTTCAGGCTGGGCTAAGGGGGCGTTGTACGGCTCAGTCTTTCATCCCTGTGCACGTGGAACGTGGCAGTTTTCCGCCCTTTCCTCCCCAAAAGCTCCAGCACAACCTCGCACCGCTTTTCCTAAGCACCCCCTTTGCACCCACCTCCTCCCCTCCTCCCTAATAGCAAAAACGGCCTGATTAGTGAGGGAAAAAAATTTAAAATAGGTGGACGTGGTGGTTAGGGACCACCCATTGAGTCTCCCAGCTGGTCAATGGCAGCTGACTGGTGAATGCCTTTAATTAAAACTAAATGGTTAATAGGAAGCTGAGCAAAGGCCTCCCGTTTGGCTCCTGATGCAGGTGCCAATGGAAATCATGCCGAGGGCTGAAGTGCTCGGTGTCGTAACAGCTGGCCTCTGCCGCGTCCCCTTGCCAGGCCACGAACGTCACCGCGAAATCTTGCTCCCAAATACTGCTGCCCTGGTGCAGATCAACCTGCGCTTCTGAGGTGGGACATCCCCGCGGGCATCCCTCCCTCCATGGACCCCTTTCCAAAGGTGTCTCTTGGCTCCAACCTGCAGTTTTGGTAGGAAACATCAGGGTTTTTTAAGCCTGGGGCAAGTTATATTTTGACTGTTGTCCATTCGTGAACAAAACAAAAAACAAAACAACAAAAAAAAATGGAATTACCCAATACAGAGCAGTTTCCCAAGGTTGAGAAGCAGGAGGATGGAAGTAATAATTAATCGACAGTGGCTGGCGGGGGCTCTGCTCACCTAAACAGATCTGGTCTAAGGGTCACTCCACAAAGGTATCTCAAACTTATAAAAGAAAAGATCTTGTCCTGGCCTGAGGAAGGGAGAAAGAGGGGAAAAAAGAGGAGGAAGGTGAAGTTAGAAGTGACAAAGCCATCAGGCTCCCACAGGCCTCCTTCCCAGCCCTTTGCTCCCCACAGTCCCCCTCCATTTCCCTAATGCCTGAGCAGCTTCTCCCTCTCAAGTAACGGGCTCACAGGACACAACTGAGCGTCTCAGATGTCCCAACTCGCCTGGGAGACACCCCTTCCCAGATCCAACGTGTTTGCACTGGAGAGCGGGGCTTTGGGGGCAATTCACAGCTCTGCCCATCGTCAGTGGACGTGCCTCGACTCCGGAATGATGTCCCCTCCATGGACACTTCACCTCCTCCCACCTCTTTAAGCAATGCTGGGCTTGATTTGGGATCATCACCCTTGCTGAAACTGCTAGTGAAGACACAGTTCGATGTATTTTAGCATGTAGCTTAGTCTCAAATGGCCTCAATCAAAATCTGCAGAAAAGAAAATGGAGTTCTTTGACCAAAATCCCTACAACGAATGCAGACATCTCCAGTAAAAACATACCTTTCAAGCAGAAAAAGAAAAAAAAAAAAAAAGAAGCACTGTGTTGTTTCAAAGTCCCTTTTTGCAGTCACCTTTAGCAGACATGCAGTGGGCAGACAACAATTTGCTGCTTTATTGTACAGATTCCAGGCCAGGTCTTCAACTGGAAAAAAATAGCTCTAGCTGCGTGTGTTTGGGTAGGGTTCGATGTTTTTATTCTAGCGGGGGGGTCTGTCGTCTGTCTGAAATGGAAACCCGCTGTGCACTGATGGCTGGTGCTTATCTCGCTGGTGATGCTGGTTCTGCACTTCCAGGGTCCTTATCTTCAGCGGAGTCGACTGTATGCTCAGAGCTAATTGCAACAAATAACACAAAATACTTTTTCTTATCAAAATGTCTTTGTGGGGAAAAACACGACTTGAAAATGGATAAAAAACGATGTTTATGTCCCCGCTTTCTCTTCGCGCCTGGCCGGGCTGCTGTGCTCCTCCCTGCCCGGCACAAATCTGGGGACTTCACCCTGATTTTCTACGGGACCCTGCAAGGACTCGTCCGGGACTTGTCCAAATCCATGTCGACCTCAGAGGAAACCCCGGATTTCTGGTGATGTTTCACACCCTTTTGGGGACAGGGTCCTCCAGCGTGTCTGAGCGGTGGTTGGGAAGTCTGGGAACCGCTGAGCGAGAGCATCTCGTTAAACCCACCACCCACCCCAAGCTATAATAGGACCCTCCGCTCCTATTGCAATTTGGTGCTGAGAACAACCGCTCTTAACACACCCGTCCCTCACCTCTGCGAAGCCATAAAGAGCTGGCAGAGGGGTGAACAACAGCTATTATATCCTATAATAATGAGAAGAATAAAGATATTATAATAAATAGCATTTACCCGAATAAGTAATACCTAACGAATGCTAGATAATGATTTGGTAATAAAGGTGGTGAACTAGTAAGAGAGAGAGCCTGGAGAAGACTGTATAAGATGCCCAGAAAATTAAAAGATATCCCAAAAAGGAAGCTTGAAGGACCTGGGGTTGTTTAGTCTAGAGGAGAAAAAACAGTGAGGGGACACAGTACATCTTAAAGTATTTCAGTAGCTGAAAGAAAGGAAATAAACTCTTCATAATCACAGAGGAAGGGCTAAGAAGTCACGGGCTTAAACTGCAGGAAGGAAGATGCAGCCTGGGTGACAGAGGGCAGTTTGCCAGCAGAAGGGACAATTAAGGCCTGGGAAAATGGCCTGGAAAAATGGTAGAGTTGCATTTGAGAGTTTGGAGATCAGGTTGGAAAAACACCTATCACAGGTGGAGCACGGAGAGCTGAACTGCCCTTGGGTTTAGGGGTAGATTAGCTTATTTTCAGTGCTCTCTTCCAGCCCCATTTTCTGTTCTTCAGCTTATTTTTCTTCCTTGTTTGGGTTGCATTGTGAAATTTAAGGAAATGTCTCGCTTGAGCATCTTTGTCCCTTGTCAGCAGACCAGTCTTCCTGCAGGGAAGACGTCTTCTCCTCCAGCAAGGCTCACAGATCTCCGAAGGACACACGTACAGGGCGTCAAAAAACCTACAGCAGAGATTGGTAAATCCCCAGGAATTTAGTAGACGTTATTGCAGATATTTAAGGCCCAATGCTGAACAGATGGGAGCTCGGTTCCTAAAATGTCATCTTTCAGAGAGACGTACACAGTACCAACCCTGAACGCGGGAGACCAAGACTTGTTTCCATGAGACGTTACGTGTCTGCTGATAGCGCGGGCTCTTGCGTTCCTGGCACGCATAAAGACCAGCATAAGTGCCATAAATCCTTTTGATGTTCCTCAAGCTCAGGCTCCAAGGGCAGACAAAATAAAAGTAAGATGGTGATGAACAAAAAGCAGACGGCGCTTTACATCTCAGCGCTTCTTACGGAGGAGGCACGCAGTACGGAGAAACACTCCGAACAAAGCTGGGTCTGGAGAGTCTGGGCTTGGGAAGATCCCAAAAAATGAATGAGGTTTTAAGGAGAGGTTACAAGAGGAGGGTGAGCAGGGAGCGGTTAGGAGGAATGTTAATTAACATCAGCGTTTGCAATGTTATTTAGTAATGTCCAAAAAACATCTGAGAGCAATGAAAGCTGAAACTGGAGTTTTCGGAGCAAACAGAGGCAAGCGTGGGGCTGGGGGAGCTGGGTTGGCTTCTCCGGGGGATGAGGGGCACCCGAAGAGGTGGTAGCTCCTGGGGAGAGAAAAGATCCGAGATGTGGAGGCGGAGGAAGGACTGAGCATCCCTGGGCTGGGAGTTGCCCCGTGTGTGCTGGCTCCTGGGGCTGTGCAGGGCGTAGGGGCACCACCAGCCCCCACGAGGTGGCATTTAGGGGGGTGGGAGACCATCCGTATCAGAAATCGAGGGCCTTTTGGCACCCGGGCACCCCCCAGCCGAGGTGCTGGGTACGTTGAGGGTCTGCTGTCTGGATTAAGCACCCTGCAGGAGCAGCTGAGCCCCTCATTTGCTAACGGGTGCCAAGTCGGGCGCAAAATGGGGGAAGCCAACCTTGGTGAAGGCACGGCGGTGACAGATGGGCACCCGGATTTGTGGCACAAGGGCAGGGACAGCCAGGAGCCTACAGCAGTGCTGCGGGGTGACGGTGCACCATGTGAGTCCATCACACCTCCCATGGGCAGCTGTGCTTCCCGGGACCATGGCACGCACTTTGGCCACACTGGAGAGGACACCGTGGACCATCGGGACGTGCCAGCCTCAATAAGCCCGGCAGCGAGCGCGGGAGGAGAGAGGGCCGGGCTGGGCTGTGCACGGCACCCAGCGCGCCAGCCTCGACCGTTCAGGCTCTCCCCGTGCCCAAACTTGCCGATGGGGCTGTTCAGCGCGTTGACATAATTACAGTTTCAATCACAGATTAATAAGAAGTGGGGTTTTTTAGCAAATGCTGAGGCATGCCTGAACTGGAAGGGCATTTCACCTCCCCGCTGCCTGGGAGCTGAGGGTGCCATACCCTCTTTGATGTCTCCTGGCGTGGAGGTTTTACAAACAGCGGCAGCGGCGGCGGCGGCTGCACTCCTGTGCCTGCTGCAACTGCCCTTCCCATGGCGCGTTCTCCTTCGGGAAGCCACACGGCTTTCATCTCCAGCGCTCAGTTGGGCAACGGGTGTATGAATAGACTGGGGAGAAGTCACCACCGGCCTCTAAAATAAACAACTTCTGCCGGTGGAGGAAAGTCACCCCAGATGCCGTCAAAGGTGCAGGGGCTGATAGAAGGGGAAACTGAGGCAGCAGTAGCTCACCCAAGGTTGTTCAGAGCATTTCTATGATGTGGCAAGCTTAGGGATGCATCCGAAAGGCTGCAGCAGTGAGAGGACCTGGTAGATCGAGGCTACTGTGGACCATGGACCACTGCGTAACCACGCGATGTGAGGGAAAGATCACACACATGGGCCAGGCATCAAAAGCCAAGCTTGAAGTTCAGTTTTCAGGGTTCTTGGCCAGACCCTGAGATACAACCACTTAAAGCAAAACCACAGAGAGGCAGAAATGTGTTGTTTCAGAAGACGATGGATATGGAAGGATATATCCATATCCAGCGTGACTTCTCGTTTCCCATTTTCCCTCCTCCCCCGTCACTCAGCCCAGCGCGGCTCACTTGGACCAGGTGAATCTCTCACGTCGTTCAGGTTAGGAGGTTTCAGTGCCTGATGGAGGAGCTTTTGCATAGTCCTGGGCATGTCAAGCCTGGGGCTATCCCTCAACTGCTCCCATTGGGAGTCCCGGAGCCCAACCAAGCCTTGCCAACCCAACCACTTAAAAAAATAATAAATTCACCCATGTCCTCAGGCTGACTTAAAAGTCAGGATAGCTCCCCTTTTTTTCCCTCCCCTGTCCAGCCTCTGAGTCTTCAGCCTGCGCTTTTCAAATCTGTCCTGCAGTGGGAGGACTGGAGAGCTGTGTGTGCTTTCAGCAAGGGTGAGATGCCCACACAGCCCCTGGGGCTCTCGGATGCTCATGGTAGACACCTGGGAGCCACCAAGCAGAGCCCACGAGTGGGAACCCTTCAGGGAGCTTAAAAAAGAGAGATGTTGGGGCAGAAAGGTGTGACCGAGATCTACCGTTCCCTGTGGTTTCCCTCTCTTCATGTCCACCACCTCCACTTTGAGGCCCATTTTAGACATTCCTTGAATTCTGCCTTATCGTGATCTTGTGCCCCTTATTGCTTCAGCTGAGGTTGTTTTCCTTGGACTGTCTCCACTGGAAGGAGTTGAAGATTCTGAGCTCTGAACATCAAAATCACCCTGTCTCCATCTTCCTGAAGCTTCCCAAGCTACGAGCAGGGCTGTATCTGGAGATTGGCTTCCTGGAACAAAGCAGGTCCCTATCTGAAGATCTGTTTTCCCGCAACAAGAATATGCCCCAGGTGAGAAATTTGCCTCCTGAACTCAGCGTGACCTCCACGAGCTGAAAGACTTTGGATTAGGAGCATCGGGGTTGACTGTGCTGAAAATCTATCCAACCCTGGAGCGGCACTGCCAAAAGTGGTGATGCATCCCTGAAAAAGACCTCAGAAGTCCCAAGAAAGGTTGTTTTTATAGAATACCCACTAAAACACCAGTGGTCCGGCCCACCAGCTTCTCTCAGGCCAGACGTCTCCAGGGGATGATCCCAATTGTGGGTTGAGGCCCCACAGTCCCTCTCTCCAGCTGGAGGTGGTGGTGCCTCCAACTAGAGACACTGCTGCATGGGCTTAGTGCTCCACCAACTGCAGCCTCATGTGTCCCCCCCAAAAAAAACTAAAAAAAAGGCCTGAAGGGTTAAAGTAACAATGAAAGTTTTACGAGTCCAGGCTCCAGATGTTGCAGGCAGGAAGATGAAAGGAATCTCCTTTGCCTGGTTGTGGAGGCACTAAGCCCTTAACAGCCCTTCCCGCGGAGGCAATGTCCTGCCTCCAGCCCTGCTCAACTCCATCTCCCCGCTGGAAGTGGTTCGGCCAGGGAGCCCGCAGGCAGCGCACCGCTGCACGAAGCCTTTCTGTCCCACCGCTCGCTCTTGATCAATTATTAAAAGCAGAAACTTCTCCAATCATGAAATTCGTCCCAGCTTCTCCACAGCCTGCTGGGCTGCAAAAAATCAAACCACAGGGCCCGCACTTCCAGGGGAAGGAGTAAATACTTCCAGTGGGGTGTTTTGGGGTGCTGGGGCGTCTCTAGGGGTTTGGTTTTGTTGGCACCGACGTTCCTCCACATCTCCCACAGCCACCTCGGCTGAGCCCTCTTCCTACCCACCGCCATGTGGGGCCCCACCACCCTCCCAGCTGCCCTCAGGATCAAGATCAAGATGCTGTCAGGATCAAGAAGGTTGGTTGCCCTTCTTTCACCTCCATCGGGCTCTAGTAAGTGCCTTGACAACTGGTTTCTGCTTTCTTTCACTGGACCCATTTTACAATGGCTTTATTTTCTGTTTTCCTCCCTTGCAAGCTCTTGGTCTTGGCTTGTCTTGCTGATGGGAGGCAAAACTTGTTTTATGACCCATTTTCCACTGGACATTGGCTCTAAACTGAGCTAACAAGCTTCAGTAGGTGTGATACTGGGGTGCCAGTTACGTCCCTTCACTGGTTGAATGAAGGGACCCCAAGCTGTCCCACTCCTTTGCAGGGTGCCTGGTGCAAAACAGATAGCTTTGGGGTTATAATGGGATTTTTCCTAATTTTAAGCATATTCAGATTGGCATTCTTGTCTGGGCAGCTGTAGGGAATAACAGGGGACCCCCTCAGCTCTCGCACAACAACTCCCCAGAGGTCTCTGGTGGCCCAGTTCCAGCTCGGGGTATGCACATGCCTCAGAATAACTTACATATTTTCTACAGGACAGAGGATATAAATACATCCATAGCAATGCCAGTCCCAAGTATTGCCACTGCAGCAAAATTAACAGTTAGTTCCTCACAATATATGAGATCTTTTTTTTCCCTTTTCCCATGTGTGTTGTAACCCTAGTAACCAACAGCACCCATATCGTCCTCTGATTTATGCTGCTTTGTTCCCGCATGGTACAAAGAAAGACTGAGAACGCTTCACCACCACTGAAAGCTAGTGAAACCAGCCAGATTTTCTTCTCAGAGCTGCTCTAGCACCCAGCAGGCCTCAGCCTCCCTTCCTTTAGCCCTAACCCTGCACAGATGCAAGACTGCAAGTGGTGGAGCCAAGAGCTTTGAGCATCTGCCCACGACATCAGGCTCAACCAGGCTCAAAGGGCCTCAACTCTTCTCGACCAAAGGAGCTCAGAGCCCCCAACTCCTGATGGTGCCCACAGAGTGAGCTGTGGGAGTTTGGGTGGGTGGAGGGTATAAGGGGACCCCCTTTTTTTTCAGCTCAAAAGAGTGTGCGTTTACAGGAGAGAGAGTGCATGGTCAATAAACATCTCACTATTGCGTATGGCACCAGGCACACGCAGGGGGACGTCAGGGACATCAGTATCTTAACCACTGAGCTAGAGTCCTGCTCTTCCTTGCTCCCTGACCCAATGATCATCTCAACAGCCTGGCCACCAAAGGACCACTGCCCCAGCCTGGATGGCAAAGCACACCCTTGTTCTCCCCACGGGGTCCTTCAAGGAGGACAAGTCACGGCACAGCTTGACCTGCCTTTGCTCCAGGACAGCTGCTAATTTAGGCCTTCTCCCTGCACCCAACTTTTTTCGTTTCTAGAACAGGAACTGAATTCCCCCCAAGATTTCCACCACACTGTCAAATCTGATGACATTGTCACAAGGTTCAGGAGTAATTGGGTGTGTAGCTGATGGCCCGATGGACATGTGATCATTGGAGACTCTTGGTTTTCAGAAACTAGAGTGTTTTAAAAATAAGAGGATGGTCAGATTCGTCACCAGGCAGTTTATTATGCTTGTCCAGTCAGCATGATGAAGAGGAAACGACCTGGGGTTTTCCACCAAAACTGATGACAAGGACCTTGGCTGGTAAACGTGACACAGTGGTGACTTCCCTCTTAACCACAAGAGCTACCTGAGCCTCTCAAGTGTTTCAGGTTTCGTTTCATTTCATCTTTAAGCCAGCCAAAAAGCCGCACAATGAGTCACTGGAGTGCCCAGGGATGTCCCTCTGACTCCCTTGAGCAAATATGCAAAGGCTGGGCAGGGACATCCTTCTGTCAAAGCCTGCTGACACAGTGGGGTCACAGGGGACAGACCTCTCCCACCATGGACTGGCAGGTTGGATCTGATCCTGGCCTCGCTGTCATCCCCAGCACACCACTTCTCAGTGCTCCTGATGCATAGGCTGCTTGGCACAAGGTTCGTCTCTTTATAATGCCTAATCCAAAAAGGCTCAGGACCCCATGTCAGTCCTGTTACTGTACGAGTAAATGGCACAGGAGCAGCTCCATCCATCGCTTCTTGCTGTGAAGGTGTCTCTCTGGTTGTTGTCCCAGCCTATGTTCATCTCCTCCCTTGAACCACCAGAGATCTAGCCCTGCCATGACATCTTGCCTCCAAATCTGTGCCCAGTAAACCAGAACGTATTTTTCAACACAGGTAGACAGCGCAGAGCAAATGCTTTTTCCATCTACAGGTGTTTTTTATTAATTCATCTCAAGCCAGTTCTTCATCACTTTGCCTCCAGAAGCCCTCGCAGACCATATGTATATATGCATATACATATAGACCCAACTGAGCTTCTGGTCACAGACTGATTTAAGCTCCACTGAGGCAACTTTACACCAATAAACACTGCGAAATACAATGAGCAGAACACAAATACTTTTCCAAGGACTCATTCTTTAGGTTGTGTGGAACCGCCAGCCCACAACCACCACCACATCATCCTGCATGGACAGAAGGGTCCGTTCCCATAACGGGCTTGCATGCAAACTGCAGGACAAGAGCCCACAGATGCCTTGGAGTAGGTGGGGAACAAGTCAGCTGCTGAGCATCACCAAAATGAGACTGGGATCATGGCTCTGCACCATGATCCCAGTGGAAATCCATCTGCAAATAGTTTTCCCATGTGGAAAGCCACGATCTCAGGATGGTGGAGTTTTACCTCCTTCCCTCGCAGTACAGCAGCCATTATAAACACTATCTTTTATCAGCAGTTGACTCTTTGAGCGTATTTCACGTATGATTTAGCAGCAAAGTTACATCGTTTGACCCTTTTTTATTGCACTCTTCAATTATCGCTTGGCAACATTAGGAAAAAAAGGCCCCGCCGTGCTGTAATTTACTGTGTTGCAGTGTATCATTAGAAGATTTAGCGGTGATTTTGCTGGAGCCGTGGTCCAAAGCAAAAGCACGGCTAACTAGAACAGACTGATTTCAGACATCCCAAATTTCCAGAGAAATCCTTTTATAAGGAGGAGAGGAGGGAGACATGCCTCGCCATCTGCTGGGAAATCAGGACTTCAGACTGTCTCAACCTTCTAATGTCTGAGCCTCTTAAGTGAATGAGATTTCCGTAAGGTGATTTCCACGGAGGGAAGAGTGGAAACCACAGCTAAGCCGTACAGAGCACGATGATACACAGGAGGTCCCAGGGCCACCACTGCTCTGTTGGAACATGTCCATGGAGCTGGGGGTGCTCATACCTGGTGAGGTGCCTGAATTCAGGTGCCATGGGCACGCAGCAAGAAGGACGTCATCTTGAAGGCTGGACATCAGCATTTTCATTTGGGAAGGAGCCGGCTCTGCCCTCGCCCACAGCTCCTCCATCCAAGGGTAGGTCGCGGCTGTGGTTCTTGCTCCTTCATCCAGGTGTTACCAAACCATCCAAATTTGACCAGATCAAGAGTGGCCACATAACTGCGTTTCTGACCCATCACCTCCAGCGCTCGGGGTTTGTGTGAGCGTGTGTGTTTATGCCTGGCTCTGTGCCCGCTGCAGAGGGACTCACGTGAAGTGAGGGTGGCGCAACCAGGCGACGACTCCGGCTGGACGACACAACGCCAGCCGGACCGCATCATGGGACCAGGTTGATGCCGGGTCAGCAGTTTGCTTTGTTTGGCTGCGGCTTTTCTGAGCCTTAAAGGTGGATTTACAGCGTCAGAAAACCCCAGCCGAACGGAAATTCTTCCTCGCCTCAACCTCCAATCTCTATGTCAACCTTCAGAGCACTTCCCACCCTGCACCTACCAGCCCTGGAGCTGAACAAGCTCTGCATGAACGGGGACACATACGAGCTGGGGCTCAGCATCCTTCTGTTGTGTTCTTTTTGCCTTTTTTTTTTTT
>VZSF01000755.1:16690-31185 GCA_013398295.1 Chionis minor | reverse complement strand
TTTTTTTTTTTTTTTTTTTTTTTTTTTGCATTGAATGAGAGCTAAAATTAGCTCAGCAGGAGGTGAAGACTGGAACATTTTAGCTAAAGGTGCCGTAGTATTGAAAAGCCATAGTTTTGCTTATTATTTCCCAGTTTTCTTACTGCAAACAGTGTCTCCTGGTCTTTTATTTTGACAGATGGATGCAAGTCAAGATCCCATAAAATAAAGTGCTCCGGGAGGTGTTTCAGCTCATTCTCCAGGTGATCACTGTAACATCTGACCTGGAAAGCCAGATCCAGCTGAAGGTCCAACCAGCTCAACATACCTCCAGCCATGGCCAGGGGTAGTCACACAGGACAAGGTTTAAAATGGGGTGTGTGGAGGATATCCCAGGCCCAGCAGACCCTTGCAAGTGATGTAACGGCCCACCAGTACAGTGCCCATCATGGGGACACCACCACAGCCAGCCTTTGGGCTCTGCTGGATCATTTTTCTTCTTTGCATTATCATAGAACCACAGAATGGTTTGGGTTGGAAGGCACCTTTAAAGCCCATCTAGTCCAACCCCCTGCCATGGGCAGGGACATCTTCAACTAGACCAGGTTGCTCAGAGCCCTGTCCAACCTGGCCTGGAATGTTTCCAGGGATGGGGCATCTCCCACCTCTCTGGGCAACCTGGGTCAGGGTCTCACCACCCTCAGCATAAAACATTTCTTCCTACATCTAGTCTGAATCTCCCCTCTTTTAGTTTAAAAACATCACCCCTTGTCCTATTACTACAGGCCCTGCTAAAAAGTCTGTCCAGACTTCTTCTAAGCCCCCTTTAAGTACTGGAAGTCTGCAACAAGGTCTCTCTGGAGCCTTCTCTTCTCCAGGCTGAACAACCCCAACTCTCTCAGCCTGTCCCCCCAGGAGAGGTGCTCCATCTCTCTGATCATTTTTGTGGCCCTTCTGCATTTTGGAAAACTGCTGCGAAGAGTCTTGCTTTAAGGGTATAGTATTTCCACCCTCTACTTTCAGCTCTCAGGAGGAACATTAGTTCGTAGCCGCTGTATCGCACAGGTGGAGATCCTGAGAAACAGCAAGGTTAAATGATCTTGTCATCTCCCACAGACTGATGAGCGGACACAAGAACCCACATCTCAGTTCAAGAGACAACGTCATCTAAGCTACAATTTGGCTTCAGGGCTTTAACCACCATGATATAGTACAGAGCTCATGGAACCACCATGGAAACATCTGCAAAACATCTCCTAAAAGCAGAGTCCTCTGGTGTGCAACTTCAGTGTCTCGTACATCTTATCTCTTCTGAGTAAAGACCTATGCCTAGCTGCCAGCACAACTTGGAGGTGGGAGAAGTATGAGTACGCCCAATATTCCCTATCTTCTGGCTACTCCAGAGTAAAAGCCAACTTGTCAGCCAGCTGACCATAACCCCGGTGTGGCCATCGGCCTGGTAGCTCCTAGGCTTGGAGGGAGTTTTTCTGACCTCAACCCTGCTCCCACAGATGAACACTGCAAAAGCTCAGAGGAGTCAACAATTGGTTTTGCAATTAAGTTGCCTGCTTCATCCTTCATCTGTGGAGCCTTTGACGGTGTGTTGCCTGGTGGGTGTCAAGGACATGGGCATGAGCACTCCTCAAGGTTCTGATGCAAGCCATCAATGCTAGCTTGGCTGCTGGACCGTGAAGGTATGATGTGACTATGGGGTATTTCAGGTCTGTTGGCGCGGAATGGAAAGGAAACGAGCTGAACTGTAGCATAGATGACATCATCCTAACATCTGCCCTTTCAGGTGTCTCTTAGTGTGCATCAAGCACGACAGGGTGGGTGCATCCATCGTGCCCTCAGCCTTCGATGCCGACTCCCACCTGAAGGATGAGAGGCAAAAGCCTGGAAACTGAAGCTCCCACACAAACCTCACAGGTGATCAAAAGCCATTTTGAAGATGGTTGATGGGCTCAGTGACATCAATTCAACCGAAGGCATGGTCCATTCAGAGGAAATCAAATCCTCTACCTCAGTAAATACCTCTGGGTTGGGCACATCTCCGTTGAACAGGAAGGCACAGTGGTGAGCCAGCCTGGTCCAGGTGTGCACAAAGCCTGATCTACTGATATGGCCATCAGCCACGTGAAGGACAGCAGAAGCTTGGAAGTCACATTCCTGGAGTCCAGGCACTTTGGCAGGGAGGGAGCTCACAAGCCCATCTGGACCTTCTACTTCTCCAAATCCTTCAGTCTCCAGGACTCTGGTGGTTTCCACTCAAGGTCCCTCTTCACACAAAGCAGGAACCAGCTGTAGGGACCTTCTCCCTGTCAGAGGACGTGTGCAAGTAGGATGCGACAGAGTGGTGCAGTGAACGCATGAAGACAGGGTGAGCAGGGCAAAAGGAAAAGTAACTTTTACTTCCAGAGCCATGGGAGATGGAAGGGGATAGGAAATAGTTGAGGAAAACCCACCGAGGACTGGTTTTCCCCTCTTCTCCTCAAATTTTCCTCATCTGGTGGCATGGACCACCCAAGTCCCAGCACAGAGCAGAACCTTGGCCTCCCCTGGCATTTCAGGGACTGGGACAGTCAGTCTCGAATGGGAGCTGCGTGCCTAGCACAGGGGTTCTTCCCAATCAAAATGATGAGAAACAAGGGTAACTACAAAAA
Source organism: Chionis minor (assembly GCA_013398295.1). Classification (NCBI taxonomy): domain Eukaryota; kingdom Metazoa; phylum Chordata; class Aves; order Charadriiformes; family Chionidae; genus Chionis; species Chionis minor. The sequence continues at coordinate 28,543 of VZSF01000755.1, read as the reverse complement.
TAACCCCAACAGATTTCAGGCAGTGAGCTGGGCACCCCTGTCCAACTTTCCCGGATCCGGCCAGCCCCTCCAGAGTTGGGCTGATTGGGTGCATCCAAGCCCAGAGCCACACGCATCCCAACCATCCCAAGGGAGCCCAAAAGCTCAGGAGTGACCCTATCCGGGTGCTATCCATGCCGGAGCGCTCCCACGCTGGGCTGGGCTGGGTGCCCCATCACCAACCCCGGGAGCAGCATCCCTCCTGCCTGCCTCACCCCCGGCACTCAAAAAGCCACTCGGCACAGCCTGGGATCAAGTGTAGCTTTTTATTTTTCAATGGAACATAAACTCCTTTTAGAAAAAACATTCATCTGGATGATAACACCCATAGAAAAAAACACCAATCNAAGGAGTCCTTTTTTTGTGTGTGTGTTTTATTCCCAAAGCACTACAATGCTAAAGTTCCAATGAGAATGCTCTCTTGTTCATTTAAACCTTTATATTTAGAAAAATAGCTTATGTTAAGGTCTAGACATGCTCATTGAGCTAAGAACAGTGTAAAAGTATCATACTCGTGTATGAATTCAAGAAGAAATGAAAGCACAACTGCATTTCCAGATAGGATGGTACCAGGATAACCTGATCGAAGCAGGTTACAACAGACCAACTACTGTGAACACTTTTTCTTTTGTTTTCACGTTTGTTTCGTTGGTTTTGTTTTGTTTTCCTTTTTAGGCTTAGGCTTCTGTCGCTTCGCATCTCAGCTCAAATTATAAAGCACGGGCCATGCACGAGGTTTCTCCGCTGTCGTTTTCTCCCCTTGCATCAATCCACGACCATCAAAAAAGGAAAAGAAAAAAAAACAAGCGGTGGAAGGATGATGAACACAGTGACAAGACGTGAACCCAGCAACAAGAAAAATAAAAATTAAAAGGGTGGGTAAAGACCTGGTTGGGAAGGTTTTGCACCATCCTTCGGCGGCAATGTGGGGTTAGCACCGCTGGGGAAGGGGTCTTGGTGTCACCGGGAACAGCTGGCGGCGAGGGGAAGGTGGTGCGTAAAAAATACAGGTATCTTGTTGTTTTATCCAAGAGAAGGAGCTGTAACATATAATAAGTGGCTTCTGAATCCACCCATCACATAGGATAATCCTTNTTTTTTTTTTTTTTTTAATTTGGCATTTGTTATTTGCATTTATATTAAAGCAAAGTGCATCTTTCTTATTTTTTTCTCGTTTATACACATTGCACAATACATAAATAATGATGCTTATAAAACGTCTTTATATTTACAAGTAATAATATNTAGGATGGTACCAGGATAACCTGATCGAAGCAGGTTACAACAGACCAACTACTGTGAACACTTTTTCTTTTGTTTTCACGTTTGTTTCGTTGGTTTTGTTTTGTTTTCCTTTTTAGGCTTAGGCTTCTGTCGCTTCGCATCTCAGCTCAAATTATAAAGCACGGGCCATGCACGAGGTTTCTCCGCTGTCGTTTTCTCCCCTTGCATCAATCCACGACCATCAAAAAAGGAAAAGAAAAAAAAACAAGCGGTGGAAGGATGATGAACACAGTGACAAGACGTGAACCCAGCAACAAGAAAAATAAAAATTAAAAGGGTGGGTAAAGACCTGGTTGGGAAGGTTTTGCACCATCCTTCGGCGGCAATGTGGGGTTAGCACCGCTGGGGAAGGGGTCTTGGTGTCACCGGGAACAGCTGGCGGCGAGGGGAAGGTGGTGCGTAAAAAATACAGGTATCTTGTTGTTTTATCCAAGAGAAGGAGCTGTAACATATAATAAGTGGCTTCTGAATCCACCCATCACATAGGATAATCCTTTCAGTGAAATAATTATCATACGTGATTCATCCCCCTGCACCCTTCTCTTGCCCTTCTGAGTTATTGGTCATTCACACTTTTAAAAAATAAAGATATATTTATCAAAATACCCAAGGCAAAAAAAAAAAAATCTTTCCATAAGCTATTTCTCAAAACGGGGTGGTGGGGGGAAACAAACAAAACAAAACAAAAACAAAAAGTCTGCGTGAAAAGCAAGCACTCAGAAGGAAATAATAGCAGCAAAGTAGTATAAATGTCATGAGTCCACTCTGTCTCGAGTCATCGGTTATTAAAAATAACCTCCAACCAGCACGGGCAACTGCTGATAAACTGTCTCGTGTAGCACTGGCCCCAGCCTTTCACAAAGCTGATCTGAACAGTAAATCCGGTCCATGGTTGCTGCATGAACTCATGGTCGTTGGGTCTCTGCAAGCTGTACGCCTTCTCGTAGTCAAAAGCCTTGATGGAAAAACCTGGAAACACTTTGTGAACCAGCAACGTCCTGGAGTCGGGGTTGTCCAGTGTGGCTGACTTGATGAAGATGGGGTAACTGCTGCGGTTGTACACCCACACGCCGTCCACTTCCTTGCTGAGCTGGATGCCATAGCCAATCTTGCTGCGGACCTTCTGCACCAGTTGGCTTTTGTTGTCCGAGTTGAGCTGTCCGAGGCAGAAACCATTCCCCTGAGGTAGATCATAGAAGATATCCAGGGAGGGCTCTTGGACAGAGTACAGCCGACCCACGCGCGTTTTCTCTTCCCAGTATGCCACCACGCACCAGTGTGACCGATCCCCCGGCTCCTGAAGAACTTGGGAATCTACAGACCAGGAGAAAAAAGGGGAACGGAGAAATTGAGCATCGTGGGGGTAACACGACCCAAAAGCAACGCAACGCTGGCAGGTCCCTGCCTGCCCACATCTTCATGATGGTCTCCACCAACCATCATGATGCACACACCAACACCCACAGCACATCCACCCTTTCCAAAAACCATGCGTTAAGACCGCTGAAGTTGACCCAGGTTTGGGGGATTCCCACACTGCTTCAGCGCCTAACTCTGGTTGGAATTACGTGTCCTAAATCACCAGGGCCACCTTCAGAAGTGGCTTAAGACCCACCACCAGCAGCTGCGGCGCAGCCATCTCTCGTCCAAACCACCACTAAGAGCACTTTCAACGCCAGCAGGAGAGACGACATGCTCCAGCCAGCTGCATCCAGCAAGACCAAACACCCTAAAACCCTTTATTTGTACCCACCAGTTTTCATTCCATGAAAACTATCTACTGTGCACAGATGCCGAAAAGAAAAGGGGTGCTGCTAACAACAGCACATTGAAGGTCACCCCCATGTGACCCCCAAGGGGACAAGAACTCGCCTGCTCTAGTTCATGGGGTTTTTCCCTGCCCGCAGACAGAGCCTGTGCGATGAAGATGATGGAGACGTCGGATGAAGCCCTGACTTGTGGGAAGCACCATCAAGACAGCGGCAGGGTGGGGACCAGGAACGTTGCACTTAACAAAAATGGACTAAAAAAACGCCTCCAACCCCCAAAAATTCATTCGTGTAGCCCTTCTTTTGACTCCCTTGCTTGTAGATACCTGCTGCAAGCAGCGAGGGTACGATGCAGGAGAAGAAAGCAAGTGTGAGGCTGAAAAACGTGAAAAAGCCCCTTTTCCTGACGGAAGATCCCTAGCAGCCTGGCACTGCTCAGCACGTAATTCCTTCCGGCCTCGGCAGGCATGTTGAGACCTGGGAACTATTCATTGTACTTAAAAAAATATATATATATTTAAAAAAAAAAAAAATCAAGCTGAGAATGCACGTTAGTGAGCACTACTGAAATAACCCCCTGCTCCGTGGGAGAAGCTATGGGACCAGGGATGGTGGGTGATCCAGCACCCCAAAACTCTCCCTGCATCACCTTAGCAGCCCCACCACAAGCCCCGACAGGACGAGCAATGGTAGTGGCATGCTGGCTGCCCCGTTTTCTCTGGTTTTTTTCTATTAATAAGCAGGTTTTCCCAGTGCAGGCGTTTTTCTCCTGTCTCCAAGCTGTGTTTCAAGCCCTGCACTGTGCTTTTAAAAGAAAAAAAAAAAAGAAAAACAAGGGGAGAAAAAAAAAAAAAGCGCCCAGCCACACACTTTTAATTTCCTCATTTCTGTGCCAGCAAGGAAAATATTTCTCCCGTTGCTGGAGTCAGCTACTAAAAATGGGCCTGACTGCGTACACTCCAAAACGGGGACCCTCGCTCCCGGGTGAAGCCCCAAATGGGGTTCCCCCCACCCAAGGGTGCACCCAGCGGGGCAAGGAACACCCCCGGAGACAGAGGAATAGGGGGGGGATGCTCCTGGATCCACCCCCATCCCAACCACCCATCACCTCCCCTCCGTCGCACCCACCCCACCAGCGATGCTCAGAGCTTCTTGGTTGTTTTACAGCAGTTGAGGGAATTTTGGAGCAAAAGCCATTGAACCCCACCGAAATTCCTAAAGGTTTTTATTTATTCAAACACAAAAGCATCCCTTTTAGGAGGCGGTNGGGGGGGGGGGGGGGGGGGGGGGGGAAAGACTTTTTCACCTGATATTTGTGCTTGCATTAGTGAAGACCACGTAACAAATAGCTCATTGCTGCTTACAAAGAGTTATTTAATTGCCAGCACATGAAAAAAAAAAAACCAAACTGAAAAAAAAAAAAAAAAAAAAAAAAAAACGCCCNTGCTTGAGGAAAGGAGCAAAGGAAAGTGACTGTGGTAGCTCTGCTGGCCTCGTTGCTATTGCTGCTATTTGTTTATTCCCGTTTGTCAAGATTTATGGCTGTTTAGAACAAAACAAGCGCTGGTTTTGAAAGGTTGCTTAGTGAAAGGAACAAGTTTCAACTTTATTCCCCCCTTTCATGCAATCAGAGGTTATGTTTATTTAGAAAGCTAACATTTATACAGATTATGCACTCTCAGTGGTTCAATTCCCAAAAAAAAAAAAAAAAAAAAACAAAACGAAAAAAAAAAAAAAAAAAAGAAAAAGAAAACTGCCTTGGCTATGAATGAACAGACCTTTATGGAGGGCTGGAAGTTCATGAATGAATCCCACTAGGTTTTTCAATGACATGGGGTGACCAGACCTCAAGGACAAGTCTTAGGTAATCCAGGATATTTCTTTCTTTTTTTTTTTTTAAGGAGCCAATGCCAGCACACAGTATAAATATGCCAGAGCCTCTTCCGTTTGCGGGATTCGGCTGTTGACTGGATGTCTAGTCAAAAAGCCATGAGAATATAAGGCTTGAGCTCGGATAAACAGGATCAGGCCTCCCTGCCAGCCGCCACCAAAGCCGCTTTCCACGGTTGTTGGGACTCTGGCGCAGCTTCCCAGCTCCCACCTGCCTCCCTGATTCTGGCATCTGCTGGGAAAAGGGGTGGGAAAAGCCAGTGGCATCACTCAGGCAGCGGAGGCAAGAGAGAAGTTTGCAGGAGAGGAGGAAAATGACGCAGAGATGCTGCCGATGGGGATGGAGAATTTTTTCCCCAAAACGCCTTTTTTGGTGGCAATGACCATGACTCTGGACGAACGAAGCAAATAGATGGATTTTGCCCCCAAACACCCCGCGGGGGTTCATCTGGACCCACCATGTAACTCCCATCTCCGCCTGCCACAAACCCACACAAAAACCCAGATCCCAGGAAATTTTCAGCTGCGTCACCCTCAACGTGTCCTCGTGTGCGACAGCCCAGGAACAGCGGAGAAATGCTTTGGGATTCTTGAGTTAAAAGCATCATTTTTATGAGCTCCTCGGAGCCAGCACATCCCTTTCTAAATGCCTGGAAAACTCCCAGCAAACTGGGAGCGTTCCCATATTCCAGCAAACAATGATAATGTTTTATGCTATAAACATCCGCGCTATTATTTCATTATTAAGCATCCCTCCATTTGCTGCTATCATGGGTTTATTATTATTTTCCACGGTTTGCATTACAGCCTGCCTAGGGGCTCCGTGAGGCTCCCCCCAGCGCATTGTGCAAGCTTATTGTGAAAAAGAAGAAAAAAACCCATATATAAATAACTCAAAGCGAGTCTTGCCTCAGGAATTTAGAGAATTAGTCATATTGATCACACAGTTGGGTCTACAGAGAACAGCCGTCTGAAGCAGAGCACAAATCAAGACAACAATTTGACACTCTGAAGTCTCTTGGGCAACTTTTTGGAAATTTGGTGTGGGTGGTGATGAAGGCAGCAATGCCCCAGCACAACCACGTTATTCAACATCGCATTCCCACTGAAAAACTGATGTTTTTTCCCTTATTTCTTCCACCCTCCTGAAGGGCTTGCCTGAACTTTTACTGGCACATCCCTTGGACAAGGAGTGTCCTCCACAAAAGCATCATCCCAGCTGCTTCCCAACACACCAACCAGCATCAGAAGCTGTGGGGTTTCCCACCACCTGCCTTGACCCTTACGAACAAGTCCTGCCCAAAATTGCTCAATACAAGGCCATAGCCAGGACTTTTCTAGCTCCAGGCATGCACATGGACAGGCTGGAGGCATTGTCCTGCTCCAGGAAGGGATGCTGCAGAAAATGGTACACCCATCCACAAATCCTGGAAGACGGGACACTGGAGCAGTAACCTCAAAAAAATTAAAAGCTGATGAAACTAAGAACGTCCAGCTGAAGGCGGATATGGGGAGATTCACACCATGGAAACACCCAAATTTATCAGTAACAGGCCCACGCATAGTTCTTCCAAGCTGTGGCAGGAGTATTCACATCTCACATCACTCGAAATGGCAGAAAATTTCTGGTGTGGCTTTTCTCCTTGACACATGATCACTTTTGAGATGATGGAACCACACCATCTGCACTTTTTCCTTCCGAGCTCCAGCAGTTTTATTAGGAGCTTGGGAAGAAAAAGTTCTTTTTTTTCCTTCACTGAGGAAGAACCGGAACAGTTCAACAAAACTGGATTTATTAAAATAAAAAAAAAAATTAAAAACCACCACAGCTCCTGGCCGGCATTCGGATCTCAGCCTTGTCCCAGTGCCAAGTTCATGAACGTAGAGGGGAGGTGGGCTGGGGATCTTTTGTTTTGCTTTGTTTTGTTTTGACATAGCTAAAGGTTTTCCTGTAATCAACCGACCTCTAGAGAAAACAGCAAGTTTAGCACACACTGAGCTATCTCACCCGCCGGGACTACTCCCATCTGATCAAGTCAAGAGCTATCTAAATTGTGACTGATATGTGCGATAATAACAACTCACTCCCTGAAAATGGGAATACAACTGCGTTCCTGATTAGGTTTTTAAATGCCTGTAATTGGATCTTTCCTCAATGATATTAGGACTAGACACAAATTAAATTACACAGCTGTAGAAGTGTTTCAAACTATGTATTTATACTTTTTTTAATATATGTATTTGTAGATAATTTTTTTAGGAGCACCTTTGATCCAAAGAATCTTCTCATGCTCTTCCTAAACTTCTCACTATCACACCCCCTCCTCTCCCACATTCCTCTGCGATCCCTGGGGCTGGAAATCCCACCAAACACCAACGCTGACGTGATACCATGGCATCATCTACCCTGAGCTGCTAACAAGTCTCCTCATTTTCATAGAACCATGCAATGGTTTGGGTTGGAAGGGACCTTAAAGACCATCCAGTCCCACCCCCCTGCCCTGGGCAGGGACACCTCCCACTAGATCAGGTTGCCCAAGCCCCGTCCAACCTGGCCTTGAACCTTCAGGGATGGGGCAGCCACAGCTTCTCTGGGCAACCCCAGCCAGGGGCTCACCACCCTCACAGGCAACAATTTCTAAGATCTCACCTAAACCTGTCCTCTTTCAGTTTAAAACCGTTCCCCCTTGTCCTGTGGCTCCACTTGCTGATGAAGAGCCACAGAATGACAAAGAATCATAGAATGGTTTGGGTTGGAAGGGACCTTTAAAGGTCAGCTAGTCCAACCCCTCTGCAATAAGCAGGGACATCTTCAACTAGATCAGGTTGCTCAGGCTTTGTGGTACCTTCACCTGGGCCACGTGTGGAGGTGACACTGCACGGAGGACTGACAACCCAACATGAATGGGGTGAAGGCAAGGGATGAATTAATGTAGATGTCCACCAAGAAATCATAGCACCAAAAGGAGATCGGGCTTATGGACCCTTCTTAGAAGGACCAGGACCCTGACGTGAGCTCCTGGGGCGGCAAGGAGACCTGGAGGGGTGGTGAGATCCCTGCTTGGCTTGCCAGGAGGCAGCTTTCTGCTGAGAAATGAGCAACATGGGCACCGCCGATGAGCAGATGAGCCCACGGTCCTTCCGCCTTTATCCGTCAGCACACGTGGAGGGCATCTGTGCTTAAAAAAAAAATTGGCTGGACTGGTGTCAGCACAACGTGTCATCTGGCTGGGGCCAAGGCTGAGACCAAGCTCAGCGCGTCTCGCGCCCTGTAATCTCTCTTGGCTGACCTTAAGTGGCATTTGCGAGCCCAGGACACAGCCGTGCCCCCCATCTTCTCCCGCTTGTCGAGATGGAAGAGATGGTGACACAAACCCCAGGGCTTTTCCGGAGTTTTTCCATGCTCTTCTTAAGGGTCCTCAGAGCAGCTCTGGGCACTCCAGTTGCAGTTTTGCCCCGTGTGTCACCGGCCAGTTACTTTGCAGGATCTCAGGAAAAACACCCCCCTGAACTCTTACTCAAGAAGCAAAAAGGCATTACATCCAGGCGAGGAGAACACCGAGCATGACATACAACCACGTGGCTCATCAAAGCAAAGAAAAACGGGCACCAAAAGGGAAATTTTACTTCCTTTCTAGTCGCTCGGGCAATTTACAGGCTACTTGGGCGGGGGAACAAACAAAACAGCAAAAAAAACCATCCAAGAAAAATCCTTCAAAGCCAGATTTCCAGGTATGCTGTGCAAAAGCAAAGGAAAAAAAAAAATCCAAATTAAAGGATATATCCTGCTGCAGAAAAGGGTCTTTGTGCCTTTAACGGAGTTTGTGGGCAGCCTGGAGACACCACCCACGGCAATGTTTGCCCCAAACCTTTTATATCTCCCTGCACACAAGGGCTAGACAACTCCAGCTTCCTCACCCTCCCCCTGCTTTTGAGGGCTGGGATGGTTTCTGAAACACTAATTTAGAGGATGGTCATGTGTTAAGCTCCTGTTGTTTGCAGAGAAAATAAACCCTTACCTACTGCAGGGATGCCACTGCTTGAGGTGGCCTATGGGGTCCTTCCACCACGCCAAGACAAAAGCCCCCAAAGAGCTGGGACAGTCGGTCACGTCAACACATACTTAGGGAGCTCTTAATCTGTGGATTATTGACACGATAGACCATAACATCTCTTTAGGAGCCATTACAGCCCATCGTGTCAGTAGGTACTTATGGAGTCCTTAATCCGCGGATTGACAGGCTAGACCATAAATTTGTGTCTATGTCTAATTAGGCAGCTCTTATTACTCAATACATACAACAGTCATGCAGGCTAAAGGGCTTTAAGATTATTTCTTTAATTTATTAACAAGTTGTCCACCCAATCACTCAAATGGCTCCTTGCTGCTAGCAAAGTAAGTCAGCCTTGCATGAAAATAAACTTTCGCCTGAGTTTCCCCCGCAAGACTTCATTTTGCTGAAGTTTTCTAAGGGCTGGTATCGAGTAGCCAAGATGTCGCCAAAAGATTTGAAACCTTGCGAGTCTGATGGGGACACAGAGGATAAAATCTGGCAGAAGCCATCAGGGGAAGGAGTCTAGGATTTCCCAATATTTGTAACAAGGGGCTTTGGTTCACGCTCATGTTACCAGCAACCTATGAGCTTGGGAGTGCTCTGCTCGGTCCCCTGGTGACCCAACCAAGAACTTCCGTCACCTTCACCACGGTCAGGAAAACCTCTTGGGAAATCAGGACAAAAACGAGGTCTGGCTAGATGGTGAAGAGAGGAGGTGAGCAACGCCCGAGAGGACATCCCCTAAGGTTCCCACCCCAACCTGGTGGTGCCTTGAGTCAAACTTCAACGTGGAACCCAGCCCTGACCTTTGGTTCAGGGATGGGACACAAAAGCAGGAAAATAAACTGAGAAAGGGTCCCTGCAAGCATGTTGTTGCAGACCTACAGAGCCTCAAGAGTGGTCACCAGCATGGCAAATGCCAAGGCTGGCCCAGGAGGGATGTCCAAGGTTGAAAAATATACGGTGATTGATATACACATGTGAAGGAAGCCCAGCTCCCCGATGTCTCCTTCCATCAAAGGACGGCAAAGAAAGAACCAAAGTGAAACTGCTGAGTTCATGGAGTCCACCAAACCAGAAATTTGATTCATTAACACCCTATTAGTCACTGCTCCTGTCTAATTATGGTGATTAATCAATTACCACGGCTAAAAACGACTCGAGAAGAGAAGAACCTTTTCTTTTTTTTTGTGTGCCCATTTGCTTTAAAAGGCAAGCAAGGCTGCAGCTACAAGGGAGGGGAAAAAAAAAATACGCAGGCACACACCAAAAATGCCTGTCTGCCTGTCTCCAGTGGTTAGAGCGGAGCCAGCTGACTCCAGTTTCCTCCGTACCAGGCTTTGGGCCTCATCAGCCATGCAAATTATAGAGTACCGTGCTGTCTGAAGGCCGAATTTCGACTCAGCTCAGAGAAAAGCCTTAGAGGAAGGGTGGGGATGAAGAAGCCAGCCAAATCCATTCATAATATTTACAGTAAATGGGCCTCTTTGCTGTTGTTTAGTATACAGTCAGTCTAATTATTTTTGAAGTTTTAATTTAAAGAACCTTCTTTATCTGCCTCTCCTTCTGCACCCCTTAAAGGTGTGGGAAAACTTTTCCCTTGTTTCAAAAAAGCAGTAGGACGGGAATCCCTTCCCTAAGCTCCAACCCAGCGCAGCCGGGTGGGAGGAAGGGATGTTTCGAGAGCGGAGATCCTTCCAGAGGAGTGCTGCCAACATCCAGGGGGTTTTTAAGACACTCCCCCCCACCCCCCACTCCCGGCCACCTGGATAGGAAAAAGAGCATGGAGGTTCATGTGGAAAAAAACCAAAAAATCCTATTTTTGCTGCTTGTGTCCCTGTTTCTGTTCTCCAGCACTGGTGGGGATGTACTGGGAGGACTTGCTGGCTCAGGAGGCACCACAGCACCCTCCGTCCTCCTACCATGCCTCAACAGCCACCCAGAATAGTCACATTTTCATCACAGTCAGCCAAGAGACTCCTCTGGAAAACACAAGAAATGCTGCCATGCGACCCTCGAGCACACTCGGGGTTGGTACCAGCCCCAGCTCCTGGAGACGTTCGTCAGCGGCGACCAAGACACACCTCTCCTCCACCCAAACCCAACCCAGATCTCAACCAGAAACCTTCTGAGAAGGAGAAACCAGCACACAAAGGACTTATGACGACACAAATGAGACCTGAGGATGAGCTTGCCAAAGTATCTCTCCCGGCGTGGGTTGTGCTGGAAGCTCTTGTGACAGCATCCATTCCACTGGACACGGACGGCAAAGCCACCAGAGGCCACGCCAGCCCTGGGGTCACAGCCCCCCTCCATGCAGTCACCGCGCTCGGCTTTAGAGAATGAAGACCTTAAAACGCTTTTACAATTAAAAATAAAGCCCTGGCGTTGCAAAGAGCAGNGGGGGGGGGGGGGGGGGGGTCACCTGGCACCCGGTGACACCCCAGGGAAGGCAGGAATACGGCCCCCAGGAAAGCCACCGCTCCCCACCGGACAACATGCAGCTGTGCAGGTTACACGTTAAAACCCTTGTAAAGACCTTAATAAAAACCGAAGCAGAGCAGTCTAGGATTTCCAAACGGATACCTAATACCCAGATGTGTGTTAGGATTCCCCCCGCCCCCCGCCCCCAACTCTGCATTCCACGTGCGCACACGGCATTGCCACCCCTCCCGTTGGGAAGAAAGCGCCTCTCCTCGTGGCACACCGACCTAGAATTCTCCCCAAAGACTGCAAACAGACATAAATGTGCCTCCCCCCTCCCCCAGTTAAAAAAAAAAAAAAAAAAAAAAAAAAAAAAAAAAAAAAAAAACCAA
>VZSF01000753.1:203686-255758 GCA_013398295.1 Chionis minor | reverse complement strand
TTCTATGATTCTATGAAAACTGGTGTGCAATTAGTACTAGGCTCCTAGAAAAGTCAAAAGGCAAAGTTAGGTCAACACTGGCAAAACCTTAAAATTCTTTTTTCCTGTGTCCATTAATTTTACATAGTATGATCTGTGAGATGTCTCATGTTGAACAACCCATAAATTGTATAAAATATATTTTCAATTAGGTGTCTTCCTACTGGTGTGGAAACAACATCTGACATCATAATCTGAAGTATCAGCCTTGAGGCTACAATGCTACAAAAAAATGCATATTTGCAACCTGTTAAATTATTTAACTAGCCTGCTACATTCCAAACAGTCATATGTATTTAAAAGATGAGTTTTCCACCTGGCTGAATATGGCAATATGCTCTCAAAATTCTTTCATTATATCTTGAATCTAATGTGTACGGAAGCACAGTGGTAATGCAGCAATTCTTCCTGCGGAACTATTCATGGACTTCTTGAATTCATGTAGCTTTAATGTGATGGCTTACTTGCCATTAGGGAAAACATTGGGATTGCAGTGGAGTGGCGGCTTTATCCTTCGCACATACCTTGGGGTTGAGCAGTTGAGGTCTATAGAACCATTTCCAGGTCAAAGGTCTGACAGACCAGTTCTCGACAGCCTAAAATATTTGGGGGAATATCTGTTCTCCAAGATTAGAAGTTGTCTGATCTCATTTTACTACGTCACTCTAATGAATAGCAGGAAAGAGAGGATCATCCTACAAAAATTTGTGCCTGATTTGGTGAAACCCACACCTGATGTGAAGTCCTGTAACACAAGGCCAGAAGAGTAACACCTACAAGGCACACTTGGTATGTCCACACTAACAAGACCAAGTTCTTCTGCCAGGCCATGGCTGTACCTTGCCCCTTTCATAGTCCTCTCACTTCTCTGTTTCAGAAGCTGTGCTTCAAAGTATGTCAGGAGTACATACCAGCTTCCGTAAGTACCTTCCTCTTCACATGGCACTGCATGTTACAACCACTTCTCACCTTTTCTCTCACACAGCAAATCCCAGTAACAAGCCAGCTGGGTTAGTTGGAAGTGTAACAGTAAGTTTCAGTGCATCTTCAGGGTACTGAAACTAAACTTAACTGATTTAAGTATCATAGAAAAATAAAACACACTGATATTTCAAGCAGATGTTTAACAAGAAAGAGGGAAAAGCTTATGACCTTATCTTCTTTGAACTTGTTTTCAAATGAACTTTTTTTTCTACATTGTTCGGTCTCATGTACAAGATAGTATTGTAAGGGAACAAGCCACTCAGGAATGATGTAGCAAACTCAACCATGATTACTGCAATTCAGGAGGGAGTCAGCTGGGCAGTTTCTATTGGCAACCATTAGACAGCTTAAAGGAAAAGCAATAGTCTTCCCCTCTGCCCCAAATCCTCAAGAAAACCAAAGCTCATTTGGGGGCTCCAAGCAAATAGAAAGAAAGTATGTGAAGCCAGTGTTTTAAATCATCAGTGTTCTGGGAAATAGCTTCTTGTCTAGTAGCAATAGAGCTTCCTATTTAAATAAACTGTATGGTTGTAAAATCAAACATTGGTCCCCCAACCACGACCCACCAGGAGTGCTAGCAGGCTGCTGCTGGCCTATGTCAACAGAAAGTTGTGCCATTTTTGGTATCGTCTTGGTCAGACTGGTAACTTTCAGGGAGACGAGAATACAAAATCACTACCCCAACTGTCAGAGTTGATGCACAGGCAGAAAATCTCCTGTGCTTAATGGAGAAACCGGAGTACCTCAGCTGACTGTAAAATGATCATTTGATTGTAGGCTTTTAGTCCAGGGCAATTTAATACCAAATCCCATCTTGCATTCATGGGCTTCAAGGATTTTAATTGAAGGAAGGGGAACAACTATTCACCACCATCTGTTCACCCCAAGTGTCAGTTAGGATCCGCCAACCAGCATGACCAATAGCCCTTCCAGCATATCATATCCCAGAGAACAAAAAGAAAGGCCTTCTGAAGCCATGCTGTTGTAAGGAGATGTTCTCTGCTTCCATTTATGCTCATGGCAGGACTTCCACTCTGACTGTTGTGAACAGGTTTAGATATCACCTGGGAAACCTCACCAACCAGTGGGAATCACCGGTGGCTACTGAGCAGCTCCTTTTCCCCATGCCAAGATTATACTGCATTTCACAAACCAAGAGTTGAAAACAGTGCTATGGCTTATGCAATTTCCAAATATAGAGCTGTTTTAAAATCTGGCTTGTACATCTACCAAAACTTCAATTCACTAATTCAAACATCATGTTCTCTTGGAGTGCTAGCAGCGTTAGGTAGTTAACAAGTCACTGAAAAAAAAGATGACCTGTGCCAAATACATGACTTGGTGCAACTGCTTGTCAGACAAGAGCATCCAAAAGGAGAACTCCTGTACCAAAGCTGCCTCACGAAGATTCCTAACTTTTGTTGCAGGTCATGCTTTAACACAACCTGAAATCAGGAATGTTGATACACAGCTTTTCTCTGGTCACTATTCTGTGATGCCTGCCATTGGTCCATCCTGCATCATTGCCCAATGTTGTCTGGTCCCAGTAAAATGTGTACAGACAGACATCAACACTGGTGAACAGGGGACTTTATCTTCCAAGCACTCCAGTCAAATTTATATGCAAGAGTCTTTCAGCCTAATTTCACTTTTCAGTGTGAAGTTTGTTCTCTTTAAGGTTTAAATATAAGGAAGATCTAGAGCATCCTTACTCTCTCTAACAGGCATTAGCAAGAAGCATGGCACGTTACAGGGAGTCTGCATGATTCAACTGATTTGCCTCATTCTGTCATGAGAATGCTGACCTTTACACAAAAAAGTCCTTGGCTCACTGTTCAACAGTCCAAGTGTCACACATAGAAAGGAGATTTTACTGACACAGTGTACTGATGATGTATCCAGTCCTGTGGCTCTATAACACAGGGATTCAATCCAGAAACCTTATTGCTAAGTATAGGTTTCGTTATCATAACAGATGTTTCCAGGCAGTTCAAAGTTTCAGCTCTTGTTCACTAGTTCTTAGTACAAGCTCACTCCATCTTGATAACAGGCCTGTTATTTTTCATATATAATCTGGGAAAAAAAGTGTTTGAACATCTCAGCTTTTAACACCTTTTTTAGAAAAAGCATGCTCAGCTTTTTAAAGACTGTTTGTAAATGTAGCTTGATTGCTAGGAAACCACTTACGGCATTAAAATGCTAAACAACATCTACAGGCTGCTTTTAGTATCTAATCTGCAATTTCTATTATTTAATGTCTGTGCTAGCATACCCATCAGACACTGACCTCATCCATTGTCAAAAACAGAGTGAAGCCTAGCTTGTTCTCGGATGAGTGATTCTCCAGGAGAAAAAAAATGCAGGACTTTACAAGACAGCAATCTCTCAGCAGACAGCATTCCATCATGGAAGGCCACTCTATTATTCAATGTAGTAAATCTATGGCTACTGAACCTCTTGACATGAGAAAATATGGAAGGGTCCAGTCTATGAACAAGATAATACACTGATAAATACATGTTTAAAAAATACACAATCACCTATATGAGCAAGAACTGAGTAAGACTTCTAGAATGAAAACTGATATGGTCCTTATCGGTGCAGATTTAATATTTAAAGACGAAATTGTCAAGGTTTGAGCTATGCAATAATATTCTTCCTCAGGAGGCTGGTGTCAAGTGCACAGAAAGCAGAAGCATTCTGCTGATCAGAGTTTCTTCTGCCTCATTATCACCCTCTTATTTCAGGTTAGCTGAACTGTAGCTTATCTGAGCCAATCTTCATCAGAGACTGAGAAATTCAAGAGAAAACATCTTAACCAGGTCAGAGACCTAACGGCAATACCCCCTGCTTTTCTTGCTCTGTTTTCAGGTGTCATGCCACAACCTTATATCCAATCATTACTCGCTCTAGCTTGCTCTGAAGCCTGGCCATTGGTGTTTGCCACAGTAAAATGAAGCGCGAATGGATAGGAATTGTCGACTTATTTATATTGGTAGTTTATATTTTGTATGTTAGAAAGGATTAACCTTTTAATAATGCGAATTCACACCTTATGGGAAATAGTACAAGTCCCAGTAAACAAATTTTGATAAGGAAGAGTCACACTGCTTGGGTGTGATCAGGATTATTACTAACTTTTCTGAACGCAGATAAACTTCAACGTTTGTTGTGAAATTAAGTCCTAATATCTCCTGCTTTCTTCACTGTCTCAGGCCTTTTTACGTCTTTCCCGTCAAACAGCTCTCTTCAAAGCAGTTGGTGATCTGGATACGAGTCTTGTTTTGCATTACGTTTGCAGGGTGCATCCTTCGGGGTTTAATACACTAAGAAAGTTATTTCTGCAAGCCTGAAGAAGAAAAAAAAAAAAAGAGAAAACCAAAAAAACCTCCCCAGAGCATTGATTCAATTCTGTGCTCAGCTTCTCAGCAGTGGTCAAGGTCTATGTCACATATTTTCTTTTCAATATGACTTCATCAGAATGTTCATCAAGTTTTAAGAAAGCAGTTACACTTTTAGTCCACAAAAGTCAGATTTCTTCCAGGCATTGGCACTTTAAAAACATTATGCAACAGCCTAGGTGGAAAACAGAAGATTTTAAAACTAGGCATGCATTCTGTGGCATGAATTTTAACAAAGATTTCCTGACTGGACCTTAAGATATTTATATAAAAAAGCAGCATGTCCTTGCATTGTTTTAGGAGTGCAAGATAAGGGCTTCATTGCCCACATTACTCTTCTAAAGCAGAAACATTACAGATTTTAGATTTGATGTGTACTGCTAGGTTTTCTTCTGTAGGAAGATGACAGCAGGGCTAGAAGCTGTATGCAGGAGTCAGCCCACCATTGCTGCTACTACAGTACGCTCCCTAGCAAGCAGTGGAACACAGAAGGGGAGGGACTGACAAGCAGGTCCTGCTTTCTGCCCACAAGGCAGAGACACAGCGGTTTGTGAAAACTCACAATCAGACAGTGCCAAAGCCGACCCCATACTGAAGTCCTAGCCCAATGCGTAGGTACAAGACCCCTTCTTCCCATGAAAGAAACAGCCACCAGGAAAATGCCTTCCTTTGGATCAGGGTGTGCACTAGCGAAGTCTTCATAGGAACACAGTACGTGCATTTACACACCGTGTGCTTCAAAGGCAACTCAACTAAACCCAGAAAATTAGAAAGGCAATTTGCCCACCTGAGTTGAAATACTTATTTTGTTCATTGCTTTCATTTAACTGCTTACAGCCGTCTTGTCTGTAACCACCTCCACAGCTATTATTTGGACAGCAGTAAACTTGACATTGCTCATCTGCCCAGTGCTCTTGCAGTGAAGGTCATTCTGAAGCTCAGAGCACAGTGCAAGGAAAGGCTAACAGTCTGCTCATCCTTCTCCTTCCCTTTCTGTAGGAAAGTTTATCACAGCTGGAGGCATAAATCAGTCATCTAAGATACCAGTTGTTTGTGGTAGGGCAGACAAAGGGAGACAAACTCCTCCTGAGTCAGTGTTATTAAAAAAAAAAAAAAAAAAAGAAAAAAGTGGCTATCAAAGTCTATCGGAGCTAACTTGATCTGATTCACAATTGCAAGTCACTGCATGAGAATGGCACATTTCAAAATTGGTGATTAAATCAAAGCCAGGCTCTTGCCACATAGCGTACTTTGTTAGTTCAAGACTTTGCAGTATGCTTGCTTTTCAGCCCAGCTCCCTGAGAGTCATCTCTGCTCTGCATATAAAAGGTACAGCATGCTAAACGTTGACACTAGCAATCGTCTGTATGTTTAACGTTGCATGAGCTATCAAGCAGCACAGATTAGTTTAGTCCATGGAGGACTGAGTCCTGATACCTTATTTTAGTGGCAGTAGAATGGTGGGTTAAGTATTTAAGGAGAAACAGATAAGCCACTGAATTGTTCAGTATGTTCCCCCTCAGAGGTACCCTAAGACTATGGGTTGCTGACACACAGAACAGGGAGGAATGCATGTAACACAAGATTAAATTAGTTATTATGAACTCAGGTCTTTGTATAACCACTAAGGTCTACTCTGCTGACAGATAACATGTACACCGCCATGATTTTCAACACATTCAGAAAACCACATTGTTCTGGACCATCATAGTTCCCTGTAAGAGGCACATTTGCAGAACAGGTGATTAACGGAGGTGTGCAACCTGTAACATTTAAATTGTGGTTAAAGCAAGTAGCTTTCACAGATCAAGTACACTACAAGTCTCATGTTTTATTTCAGAAGAGATCTCTTGAAATTGCTTGGTTAGATTTAAGAAGTGTGTAAAGGTAGATACCCTAGCCTGTTTCTGCTGAACAGCTAGATATGGGTATACCAGCTATCAGTGGACATCTATCTTCACTGCAGAGGAAGACAACTAGTTTTAGAGATTACTATAGTTCCATAAAAGATCAGCAATTTTTGCAGAGTTTTTGGAAATGTCACCTTCCAGTTTTCACTTTGCAATACCTTTCTTGTTCAAGGCGTGTAGGCTATTGAATGTATTGTTATACAGCCAAAAAAATACATGTCAAGAAGAATGCAGGACCTTATAAGATCTCCACCAGTACCACAGGGTGGCAGGGAGGGAGGTTTTAAGCTTACCACCTTTCACTACACTATGTTGAGTCCAGTCCAAAAGAAGAGAGTCCTTATAAACTCTGCAGACTTCTGCTTGTATCTGTTTTTTTGCTGCCATACTAATGACTGTGAACTTTTCTTTGACTCTTGCCATAGGACGCTGGTCAGAGGACAGGTGTATAAGGGCAATCCTTGGTTTTGTCTAGAGCAGAGGGTTTTAGAGTTCAGAAACCAAGATGCTATTTTAAAGGCAAGAAAAGAGCTGCAGGACAAAGAAGGCATTTGTATGCAGCACAGTATCTTCCTTTTATCTTTAAAACAAAACAAAACAAAACAAACTCTTGCATGCTTTGCAGCAAAGCATGCAAGCTTCTCTCTTACTGTAGACACATATAATCCTACAGACAGATCAGAAAAAAATTTGGTTAACTGATTTAATATGACAAGCTGTAATGAGAAGAGGGAGGAAGACCCGTAGCAACCAATTTCAGTGAATCTTAGTGTGGTTTGGGAGCAAGAGGAATACCTTAACAATACTGGCTGGTTCTGAAAGACAGTGGTCAATACATCTACAAATAAAGCCCATTTGGACTGCAGAGCTTTATTTTGCTCACCAGACAAAAGTGTGTGAAAGCAGTGTGTAAGCAATGACATGCCAGAAATTACCTGTGAGCACAGCATTGTCCTGATGGTTATTAAAGACAGGCAAGAGAGGGCATTTGTTTTCCTCCTGGCAGTAGTCTTTCCAGGCCAGGACCATATGAGCACCGCAGTTTTTCATAACAAGGTTAGACAAATTGCACTTTGACAGAAGCACACGCTGTGGACTGGAGGGTAAGGACATCTTTCCTTCTGATACCACTAGTTTTTATCTCTGCACAGAGGCTTTCAAAGGGCCAGATTAAGCAGAAAAGCCTTGTGCACTGTGCAGTGTTTCAACAGACGCAGAAGCAATATCTGTTTTCAGAAGCAGCAATCATCATGAGGAGATTAAATAACCACAGGGAAGAGACCATTCCAGGGACAGAATGTAGTGATAAATACCATATTCTAAGTCAAAGGCCTAGACTGTGGTCTCCCCTTACCTACTGACCAACAAGATCTGATCCAACAAGAACAGTTCTCGTTTGGTTTTTCAGTTGGGGTGCCTGAACTTGGATTAGGCAACCATGCAGGAGAGACCTTATAGCAGCCCAGGCAGTATTTCCTGCAGTTAAAAAGTGATTTGGGAGACCTCTCTCCCACTTCCAAAAACGAAACATACATTGGTGAGGGGGACCAAAATCAGCCACAGGCTTTCAAAGCTGGAGCTGAAGCTACATCCTTTCACACTCACAACAGTATCATGTTTGAACGTGGGAAAAGCATGTGTGTACCTACTTTTTCACAGACTTTCTGCTTTACTGCATAAATGACACGGGTCAGTGAACCTACAGGTCAGCTCGGCATATTCATACAACTCCTTGCCCACCCAAGGACCTTTGTAAGAGCTGAAATAACAAGGCTGAGCATAAAAAGATACAACATAATTCAAAGTATGTGTGTAGGGAGTGGGTGGTGGTGGGTGGGAACAAAAGACATTTATCCAGAAATCTGTTTACAGACAAGATGCTGTTTCTTGGAATGACTAGTTTTCTACTACAGTTTACCTACCACAGCAGACTCCCAAGAACACCCTTGGAGTAATATCTGTAGACAAAATGTTCTATACATTATTATTACCTTGGCAAAGCTTACTACAGAAAAAATTGCTCCTGGCCCAACTGCAGAGAAACGTCATTCTTTCCCCTGCAAAGAGTGCAGTGTTTGGTTTGTCTGTAGGACAAGGCAGCAAGAGCACTTCCACCCTCTTGAAGACCAGTTCTGGCTTTGGAGATCCGACCAGTTCATACAACATAGTATTTCCCCACAAAAAATTAAAACAAGACATCCTGAAGAAGCAGCTGCCTTGCAACTAGGGAACAAAACATCCTGATGAGAACTTGCTATGGCTTTAAACTACTATCCAGGGAGATGAAGAGAGGAATTAATTCCAGCACTTTTTGTAATGAAACTTTTAAAATTAATAGTCAATTGCTTTGGAATAAACCTGCCAGACTAAACAACGTGCTTTTCTAGCAAAGACCACCCCCTTGATTTGCCTCCAAGAGTTCCAGGGGTGACATGATTTCAAATGCTTTACACTCAGAAAGAGTATGTGGCTTTCTAGAGTCACTGGGAAACAGGGAGCCAAGTCATGCAGTCATCTAACTGGTCCATGGCCAGGAAGACCATTTTTCACTGCTGACTTCTGGCAAAAGGAGACTCTTTGCAAGGTTACATGCAGATTCACGCACTGAAACAGGCAAAATCAAGGTCTTGCATGCAAGAAATGGTGTTGCAATACTGCAGCAGCCAAGTAGCAAATCTCAAAGTGAAACCTTAAAGGGGGGCAAGGGTGAAGGTTTTTTAAAATAAAACTGAAACAAAAGTGATTTTACTCTTTTATATCCATTTACTTACGATCAGCCAGATAGTTGTAGCAGAGCGGCCTGCCCAGGAGCCAGGCAACGAAGTGCTTGTAGCTCAGTGTCTGCTAAGAACTCCTTAAAAAGACATGGACGATGAGGGACACCTGCTATTAGGTTCTCTTCCAGTGCCCTGGATTCTTTTGAGTTTGGAAACCATGTGCTAATCTTTCGTCTGCTCTCTTGTACTCACTGCAAGCTGATAGTCTGTCTCTCCAACAGTCTGTTCCACCTTTGCAGGTCACTAGGATTTGCCCACCGTCTTTCAGATTTATCTGGTTGTGTTACAGTTCCTACCCTGTTTTCTACCTTCTACTATGATCTTTAAACGGCTTGAGTCTTTATTCTAGCCTAGAAGCAGGTTCTTCCTTCTTTTAGGCTGTCCTTCCCACGCTGTGTGCCTTGAGAAGCTGCAAGCACTAGTGCTGGGGTCCCAATGACATGCTAATCTAAGTGCCAACAACCAACACATGCCATTAGCCCTTCTCCTGCTGTTCGCTCCTGCTGCTGCTCCCAGAGCTACACATGCCCATTCATGTCAGTCTTAACCTTTCTATCAGAATACTCAAACAGGTTTGTCTTAGTAGTGCTACCAACTTTAAAGCGGTCTTCTGGGTGTCTGAGAAGGAAGAAAAAGACTTTTTACTCGCTTAAGGATTTTGAGAGCCTGGTTTTGGCACTCTCCAAAATTCTTAAGCTTGACTGAAGCCTGTGCCTTAATTCACTGCTGTGTAAATAAAGATGATGATCAGTTTATCTTCTGTCTCTATTCACTGTAAATGTTTGGGAAGACAGGTTGTCTTGGTAGCGTGTGATAGTGGGCAGGGCACAAGGTGGAACCGATTTTAGCAGGTATGTCTCAGTGCTACAGACACACTGCTTTTATGCAGCCAGAAGTAAATGCTGAGAATCTTACTCTTGTTTTGTTCTACTTGGAATTGTTCACAAAAGCTCAGACTTCGATTAGCATTTGCATGGAGGAGATTCTGTGCAGCAGTGTCGAAGTTATACAGCTTAGCACCCTCTTACTAAATCTTCCAGGAAGGGAGTCTAGCTTGTATCCGTGTAGGTACAAAAAAAAAAAAGCTAAGAAAGAGTGAATATTGGACAAAAGCATTGACACAGGTTGTTCATCTTCTTTTCAATACCTGGAAGCATATCCATCTTGAGGCTATGAAAATTAAGTATTCAAAGATCTGAAAGGAAGCTATCTGAGTGCCCATATGCACACGCAGCATATTCAAAATGTCAATTTAAGGTATAGAGTTTCTCTGTAGCCTCTTTATAGTTATTCTAAATTGCAGTATTTTCTTCACAGACTTGTAATGGTGCATGCATTCTTCTTTGCAAAATTATTGTGCAAAGATAGTTTCACATGCTATGCTGCCTTGTATGTAACCTATGTACAGAGATATCCAAAATCCTCTCCGTTTATCTAATTGTAATTATAATGTTGATGTGTTGACAATATTTGCATATAAGAATGTGCAAAAATCACAGTTTATGATGAAAACTCAGTCATGTTGTCCTGTATATTCAGAACAGTTTCCATACTGTTATTGCTATAGAAACTTGTTTCATTTTGTCTATATTCCTTTAAATCCACATTATCTTAGGGAAAATTCAGCTGGTCCAGTTAAGATTTTCTCATTTTAACTTGCAAGAACTACTCCCTTTTTTCAGAACTGTTTAAACTGCTGTGTAGAGCCATCATTTGTTTGTTTATTTAAGATGTATAAAAGCAACACGTAATACAATTGTTTTTAAGAAAAACAACTTTGTGTTTTCTCAGGCATTCTAGGATTGATTACCCATGAATACTATGATGCCCTTACACTGCTTGGAACAATTCAAGAATCCTGCAAAGACATTAGGAATTAGGTCCTAATTCCTATATTTCGTTTTTTCCAGCCATACCAGTACAGAATTATAGGTTGCCAGTTTAGTATATTTGGGTGTTTGTTTCTGTGATGAAGTGATCCAGCAGTGCAGCTGAAACAGAGCAAGTTCTTCCATACATTTTCTGCACATTGCCAAGCCTATTGAAAAAGAAAAAAAAGAAAAAAAAAAGTAAGTTGCTTTTGAGTGATATTTTTCATTATTGCCTACTCTGCCAATATCTTTAGATATCTGTTACCAGGGAGAACCAGATTCAGCCCGTTTTGTGGCAATCATCTACAGAATCTGACAAGGTGCTTGCACAGTGGGAGCTGCCAGTGATGCGTTTTTCAGTACTTATTACATTTGATCGAATTAATCTCAACCTTCCTTTACAGGAATCAATGGGGTATTTGATTTAATTGATCTTTCTTGATAAATATGCACACAAGGAGTACAGTGTGCTTTTGCTAGCTCCAGTTCAACCTTCTAAACTGTGTCAGAAATGCATCCATCTCCTGTAACACCATTTTTACAGATCAGAACACAGAGAAATTGAATGATAAGCACCTGAGTCAATGTCACCCTTCTCTGCCAAGCTGCTAAGAGGTAACATGGCTTTAATGGCAAGAGATTTCCCAGCATGGTTTCAAATGACAATCTGCTCAGTGCTAGGCTATCTCTTCATCTACTACCTACATATTTGAGTTCAGTAGTTTCACTGTGTTTTGATGAGGCACTATACTTACACCTGCCCTCAGGTGTAAACAGGAAAGTAACATCACACAGCAGAAGCACAACACACATGAATTGTTCCTACTTCTTTAGCTCAAGTTTTCACCCTGGGCTGTTTTCAAGGTCTTGTTTTTTTCTCTCTAATGCTTTTGTTACTGTTAATGTGGCCAGCTTCTTTTAAAGGAGGATTATAGAAAGGGATAAGTCTTAATATATTTTATAGTCAAGAGTTTGCTTATCAGATCCAGTTTTCTGTTTCATGGGAAATCTCCTCTGCAATGCCTTAGAGCATCTTTAAGCAGAGAGAGTAAAGGTCACCAGATATAAAAATCTAATGCCATCTTATTATTTTTGGCACTGATTTGTATAATTCCCTTTTTGGCTATTTTAGAGTAAGTATAAAGAAGAAACTGAGTCTCCTCATTATACTTTGCCTTCCTGGAGATGATTTAATAAGCTTACCTTTTCTATTCATTCACAGGAATGTAAGTGACTTTCATTGGCTTGATACTTATCCTGCATCACTCTAAAATTTGGTGGCTATATTAATTCCCTGAGAAGTGAAGCATCCTTGTCTTGCTACAGATCTCATTAGTAAGCAAAGGTAAAACTATGCACAAGTAATCACTGGCAACTCAAGCTTCTTGGCAACCCCAGTCATTTAGATCAGAAGGCAGAATACACCCTTGTGCCAAAACCCAGCTTTAATATTCATGTTTCACTCCAGCACAAGCTGTGCCTTAAGGCTAGAGTATACCTGGGTGCAAAGACCTTGCACAAGGTTCACCAGTCACTTACCTCTTCAGAGTGGCTTGAGGAGGGTCCTGGCCTTGTGGAGTCTCTCTCTGCAGAGAGGAGTATGGTAGGCACTGAACAGTGTAATGTTCAGACCAAATGTCAGTCTGAAAGTTACTTTGATGACTTCCCTTCCCTCTTCTATCTTGTGAAATTCACAGCATTTTCCTTTAAAATCTATCTCACTCAGCAAACTGGCTTGGGATCACTAAAAATTGTGTTGTCACAATAGGATGCACGTTCTATTGAACAATTGTGTGTAAAAATCACATTTCTTTATCACAGCAGCAGGATGAAGCAGCAGAACACTTGTTGGCAGAACAGTACTTTCACTTAACTCCCCGGTAACAGATTTTGGCTGGTGTTCCTAGACATTAGACTGATGTTCCAAACCTGGATCTCCTGCCATTTGACAGTGCAAATACATCAGCACATACATTCGTCTATTCTCCATGCCAAAACTCATTCACTCTTCCCAAACCATCTCCTCCCAACGTTCGAATTCCTTTTTCTCTGAGCTTTCTAGCTTCTCCTAAGTCACTCTCTCCCTTCCCATTCCATTTTCTACTCCCCAAGCTACCCCCTATAGACATTTGGTTGCTCACAATCTGCTTTCCTTTTCCCATTTCTCTTACTTACATCTGTTACTCTCCCTACACAAGCTCCGATCTCACCGGTAATCTTTCCTTCCGTCAGGACACTAGCTTATTTCACTCTCTTTGCCTTCCTGCTACTCCATCATGCCAGTATGTGGTCCCCAGACCACGGATCCCACCCAACATTTACACCTGTCCCCCTCAGGTTTCCTTTGCCCTTCTGTAACATACTCTGAGGATGTGCGCGCAGCACAAGAAAATAAAAGGCACACACAGAGTCATAAATGGCCTCATTCCTAGGGGAGACATAGTATAAAAGATAGACCAAGGCATGGGGAACATTCAGACTGTTTCAGAAACCTTCCTACTGGGATCCAGCAGGTATCTCCAGGTAAACCTGTAAAGAGACTCAAGAGCAGTTTTTAATCAACGTATGCATTAGAAACTGTGTGCAATAGAGTTGTAGGCGTGCTAGACAACATTAAAATAAGAAAAGAAATAATCCCACTAAACTTGTAGTTTCAAATTTCTTTTGGTTGGTATTCCATTACTTCAAAAGACAACAAATCACACCTGAGACCGTTGTCCTAGTCAAACACCAGCCCATAAATGTACCAGTGTAACCAATTGAACATAAACATTTATTTGAACTTCAGAAAAGTTTGCTGACTTTTGGTGACTGGTTCTCTTCTGTAGGAAGCACATTTTACTTCTGCAGATCTCCCCAGAATGCAGACATAGACATGTCAGAGATGCTGATGTCTGATTTATAAAATCAGCAAATGGTCCATTCACTCCTTTGATGTGGATTTCAATGCCTTACCATTTTCTGCAGGGTCAGCCTGCAATGTCAGGTGTGAAAGTGTTAGTCTACCGAAACATCTAGTGCCATTAAAACCAACTAATACCCCACACATTGCAGACCTTCTGTGACAGACTTCCATTGGCCATAACAGATCTCAATTTAGATTTTGATTCTTACTGTGTTAGAAATTACAAAGCGTCCTACACAGACACAGGCTTGGACGTGAGTACTCTCAAATGGATTGCACACTGAAAAAAAAGAAATGCAAACCCAAGATAATTACTAGTGTAAATTCATTTATCTCATAAGGACCTACAAAGACAGATGTAGCAGGAAGCATGTGAGACCCAGCACGTGGTGTAACATTTGCATTATAGGCTGGAAAAAAATGAAAGGATGTGGACAGTTGAAACTATTATTTATCACATCTATCAAGTCAGTAAAAGGGAAGGGAATAGAGAGCAATGAAAGAAAAGACAGAAAATAAACCAGAAAGTGCAATGAGATCTTGTTCAAAAAAATGCACATTAAGAAACACGTGTTGAATAGGAAGTAGCTCAGGATCTTGCAGTGTAACTCTGAGGATGACCATGGTGCCTTAAGAATGGGTTTGCTGCCAGAGAGAATGGAAAAAACATACTGTGCAACTTGAAGACGCATTGCCTCTTACCACAGCATTTGCACAGGGCTAAGAGCACAATTCGACTCGGCACCAGTTCATAGCCACATTTTCCAGCTGCCAGGAGAGACCTTTAACAGGTTTGCTCTAGTATGAGTGAGGGAGAAGATACCCTCAACATCTCCTGTTGTAATTAACTGTGCCACTTCGTGTGTTATGAAAAAAAAGCTACGACACTGGGAACAGATCCTTGGACAAATGCATTGGTCCCTCATTTGCTGTTAGGCCATCCAGTAAAGCTAGGTCCAACACAGATGGATGGGATTTCAAATACCCAGTGCATACCATTTCCAATTTGCTGCCTCTATGCAGCTCCAAGCTGAGTATGAGCTGAGTACTCACCAATATCCCACACAGGGACAGGGAGCACAAGCACCTCGTTCCTGGTCTCAAACTGCACTACCTCAGATCGGTGCCAAGATCCCTGGGACCTCAAGTAGAGGAGTTTAGATCTGGTTGCCGCAATGACACAGGTGTTCAAAGGGGGAATGAAATTTAGAGAGTAACAAAGCCTGTTTAGGGCCCAGCTGATCTCCATTATGGGGATGAGATGAAAAATCTCATCTTTTCACTCCTTTAGGTATGAGCCAGGGAAAGAAAAATTAACGATAAAAAGACATGAGAGGAAACATCCTGCATAATGCTGGCTAATTTAACTGAAAGTGGTATCCATTTTTAATGCACTAGGTAGCATGTCATTCCAGGGCTTTTATATCTGAGCAGGATTCCTCAGTGGCAGGAGACACGGTCCTTTGGAACTAATAGAAAAAACAGGATGTTTTTTTCTTTCAGAAAAGCCCACTTACATTCCTGTAAGCGTTCCTTGAGTACCTTAAGAGCCCTCAAGATCACTCTGACTGGAGGAACGAAAGGAACATTCAAGGTTTACAATAATCCTTTTCCTCAAGAGCAGGAGAAAACATCAGATGTGGCTGCAGCTTTCAATGCATTATTAATACAAACCACTTGGCAGCATTTGTTTCTGTGAGATAAATTTGATCTGTGAATACAAAAGAAAGAGAAGGAAGACAGCTGGTCAGACTGGTCACAGGAATACCTGCTGAGCGCAATCAAAAGCCAATATTTTTGCACAGGGACCCGTGAAATGTGGACATAAAACAAAGCATAAAGAGTAGTAAGTACTTGAAAAAAATTTATTCAGTTACCAATCTCAAAGAACAATTGTAATGCAAACTACAGCAGCAGTTCAGCAACAATGCAGACTAATTAAAGATATTAAACCATGTAAACAAACCTCTTATCAAATAAAGCTGGCATTAAAGGAGATCCTGAGGCATTTACTGTGCCACTGGGTTTTCTGCAGGGGTTTTCAATCTGTGAATGCCTAAATGCTTCCCAGGGAAGATGGATACCTTGCACAGCAGAACTGATCCTCCTGCCAGCAGGCTCTATTTACTTAGCTACCTTATGTGGACCATGTGGGTGTAATTTCTAGACTTACAAGACTGGGATACACAAAAAAAAAAGAGGGTGGGAAAACTCTGGCTTAGTGACTCAAGTCACGAAAACAGAGAATAATCACATGTGCAAAAAGGGTGCAATTGCATGCCTGCGATCTGCACACTGCCATATCTTCATTAATCTGCTGGGGGCTGCACTCTAGAATGGGAAATCTATGACATGATGTGTAGCAGCAGCTAGGCAGGAGAGTAAAATGAACCAGATGAGAGTGTCACAAAGCTTTTGCATTCAAAATGTGTCTTTTCATGTCAGAAAAGGTCCCTGCTCCAGCTCAGGACTCATACCCAGGCTCCTGCAGAATGATTTGATCTGGGGACAGGGACTAAAGGTGAAAACTGAGATGCAATCAAGTGCCTGACACAGGCACACAAATTAAGCAGGTGACACCAGGGTTCTTGTTTGCCTTTTAAAAATGCATCACTACCAAAAGCAATAATCAAAAAACTCAACCAGACTTCTTTGTGGCATTTAGCGTGGGTTTGCCACACCAGGACTGTAGAAGTACATCAGTTCAGGGTATAAATTAAAATCATTAACCCTTCACCCTGTGTAAGGACACCCATTTACTCCTGTACAGTTGTTCTTTGATTACAGTGAATTATCCTTCCCCTGCACAGGAGAAAGCTGCTGCAATTTAATAATGTGACACCTGAATGGGAGCTTCCACAGCAGTATAACATGGTTTAATTCAACACTTCTTCTTCACACCCTCAGTCGATTTGTCTTAGCTTTCCTGAAAAGAAATTACTTTAGGGAGTGAATTGCTCAATGCAGTAGCCTGCTTTACCAGATAAAGTAGGTGATGCCTATACGTGTGGAGGAAAGAAAGATGGTGGCCAGGAAAAGAAGTGGATGACAGAGTCTGGAAGTAGGTGTGCAGCTTTCCTCCAGCCTCGTGGAAAGCCCCATGAAAAGATATGAATGCCTTGGGCTCCGCTATCTCACAGCAGAGCACCCTGTCTGTCCCCATGCAGGCTCAGGGAGCAGCACTTCTGGCACAGTGATAGGTGATTCTGTTTGGCTCACTAGGTCAGGGCGAACTTCACGAGGGCAGCTAGAGTATCTTTAGAGCCTGAAGAGACCTGTGGCACTCTGCAACGTGCTTTTTCAAAAAACAGCTCCTTGAGCTTTTCAAAAAACAGCTTCAGAGGGAAGTAGGGAGGGAGGAAATTACCCTAAAAGTACACTAAGTCTCAGTCTGTATTTTCCTTTTCCTTACAGAAGGAGGGAAATCCAGGTCAGTCTACTCTATAACAAGCATCTTTTTTCATAGCTGCAACTAAACTTACATCACTCAGCTTATATCCTTGGTCATTCAACTGTTCTTCAAAAGTAGTCATTTATTTTATGCAGCTGACATCCTCCTTTGCTCTTCCCCTTCCGCTACCCCAGATTTCTGGGAGAAAGCATCACTCTGATGTACCAGCCTACTCACACAGAACTTCTGTAAGCAATATTTATGTAATCACCAAATGACCTATTCATCCCTGATAGACCTAAGTCTTTCTTTAATCAAGTCTATAGTTCCTCCATTATGTCTTTCTTGTTGAACAGGCCAGACTTATCTAAAAATGTCACGAGCCACCGTGACTAGTTAATTATTCTACCTTATCAGTATTTTAAAAATGACTTCAAAATTACTGATGATTCCACTTTGAAGCTAAATTGTCAACCCAGAAAGAAAAAAAAGAGCACATGGAAGAACTGAAATAAGAAAACTTCTTATTCAGTGCAGAACATTCACTCAGCCCGAGAAATGGCACCCAGTAGATTACCATCAGCTTCACATACTTTACAGCATTTTGTTCTCAAAAAATCTTGCTTTGTTATGTGGTTTGCCATGTCCTACCTTGCCAAGCATAAATACTCACTTAGATAAACACTCTGAATAGGGAACAACCTCGTCAAGAACAACTTGGCAGAGCTTCTTTCTCTCTGAAAAGAGGCATCCCTTTCTACATCTTTCCAAATCTTTCCCAGTCCCGTATGGTTTTTTTCCACCTCCCCCTTTCCAGCTTAGGAAGCATGCCATGTGCTTTGATCACCAGTCCAAAAACTCCTTTATAATCTCAGTGTTATTAAGAGCAAACAGACTCTGAATGGGATAAAAATAACCAAGGCATTTGTACACTTCTTTCTTTTCAAACTACTGTAATTCACTAACACATTGGCTACATGCAAGAGCTGCATTTGTTCAGCCGCACTGAAGACAGACAACCCATTCCTTGAGTTGTAAGTGTGAAAATGTCCATTTATGCCTGTCTCTGTCTCAAGGAGTGAGCAAAGGCAAAGACTGTCATGAAGTAGGGTTTTAGCTATGCTTACTAATGTTTATCAAAGATTTCCAAACACAGAGTATCTTACAAAAGAATTGGTTGAAGAAGACAAACTGTGCCTTAACTGATTTCCACAGATGTCCCGCCAGACCATGTTGTGGCTTGACACGTATGTCCTACTGAACATTCAAGATGCTTAAAATAATGCCATAACCTTTAACAGATGTTAGACTATTTGCATTAATGCCTCTATTTTTTAATTATGCATACAACAGGTTCTTTTGCATTGATTACCTTCTGTTAAGTGGGAGCATTGCTGTGTTAGATATTATGGAGAATAATGCCTGGGATAGGAAGCATCTGTATGCAGAATAAAACAATGCTCTCCTTTTCCAAACACACTGGAACTGCACAAATCTGTACACTGTGTTAACATCATTAGATTTGTTTGATATATTTAGTTCCCTGTTTGCAGCTAGAAGAAGATGAGAAAATGCTGTGCTCTTAGCAAGAATAGACAGCATTTATTCAAAATACATTGATTGGTTTGTTACATGTTTGAGAAAGGATTTGATCTATTTAATTGAAAAGGCATTCCCCTTAATATACTGATTTGCTACATGAGGTTATAAGAAATTTTTTTGTGCAAACCTTTAGCAACCGAATTTTGTTACAGAAATAGCTTAATTACTGTGATTAAGCTTGTGTGTACCACTCTTTTCTTTGTCCAGCTGCTAAGACTGGCTAATAAGACTGTTATTGCTAGAAATGAGGTAAGCCACCTCTGGCTCTATGCTCCCAAACCCTCTATGGGAAAAGGGAAAGCGGCACATCCCAGAGCTGTTGTTTTCACTCCCAGGACTTTGATTAAGGACAGAAAATGGTGCCTCTCAAAGCAGAAGAAATGGCTGCCCAGTAAATACATGTTGAAAAAACCCACTGTGATAGAGGCTGGTAGCAATGAACACAATACACGTTGCAACAGTAAGAGCGTAACAGTGGTCTGGATATATAGAGGACTCCCCCCGGACCTCCACAGGCTGGCCAAGGAGAGCAGGTCTCAGGGGACTGAAAGATGAAAGGTAAGTGACAAGCACTTGTGGAAGAAGACGCTTTAGAGGATTGGGAGAGAGCCTGCACACCCTTGACAGCATGGAAAATTATGATTACAGGCTGCAATACTAGATTTACTAGTGGTTTTCCACAAGCTGTGTCAGGAACAGAGATGCTCAGCCCCTGGAGCAGCCACAACAGGAATGAGTCAGGCATTAATAACCTTAGTTCTCCTCCTTTCCTTGGGGGAACATCAATTTGCTGCTGGCTGTGACTATCTTCTCAGCTCCACGCAGATGACCAACAGCTTGCCTGGGAACATGACACAGATTTTGAGCAGTGTAACTGTCATGTAGGCAGATACTGTCCTCCTGCGCAAAGACCAAAAGAGGGGTCCCAGAGGGAGCACAGCCAGGATTGCTTCAGGCCTTTCAATAATGGAGCTCAACAGGACCCATGGCTACTGCCAGCAATCACTAAAAGTCTGCTCACCACCAGTGATGTCCCTCAGGGCATAAGCATGCCTCCGAGGCGCATCTCAAGAGGAGACAGTATGGCTGAGTTAGTGCTGATTAGGGAGTAGAAATCCTTTGAAAAACTAGCCGAACAACTGGCCTTATCCTCCCCCTCAAAGTGCATTGAGTTAAGCCCTGGGGACGTTTGTACCAAGCCTGGTAGAAGGCCTTTTATCACCTCCAGCTGAGCAGGAGACATCCCTTCTCCCCAGATAAGCAATGGTCACAATGACCCAGGCATGATCACTTCTGAGCTGGATTA
Organism: Chionis minor; assembly: GCA_013398295.1. Classification (NCBI taxonomy): domain Eukaryota; kingdom Metazoa; phylum Chordata; class Aves; order Charadriiformes; family Chionidae; genus Chionis; species Chionis minor. Next base: position 235,572 of record VZSF01000753.1, on the reverse strand, counting down.
TTCTAATTCACCTCTATCAAAAGCTGGATGCAGGCTGTGCCAAACTCCTCTGTTCCTCAGGCTGTGACGGCCTGCTTGGTTTTATACACTGAGCCCCAGCTTTTTCCTGTACCCAGGCTTTTACGGGGTCTTTGTGAGGGACCTCAGTGGAGGGGCTTGAACTAAGGAGTGCAGTGCCCTGTGACTGTGAGGACTGGAGTCGTGCTGATTTGTGGGAAAGACGGGGATCAGAGAAGACTGTGGCTGTAGGATTGTGGTTAAGTCATTAGAGGGTGTTCTAAGAGGGTAATTCTGTTGCTGTGCTCTAACAAGAAGGCAAAGTGTGAAGTGCACTGGAGATAATACCTCCTCCAGCACGTGCTCTGGAGTTTAGTATCAATAATTAATATAAACAATTTCAATCCTTGAGTTTAATTAAAGAGGAAGTGGACTTTCAGGCACATGTCCTCCTGTAAAGTCATGAATACCCAACAAACAATAGCTAATTTTGACAAATTATATGCCTAATAAATTAATTTAGCTAAACTGGAAGCAAAGTAGAGCCCGATAGACGTAGCAGAGTTGTAGTCCCTCCACAAGGACATTCAAACCTCAGATATGTTGTTATCCCTTTCCCAAAAGAAATTAAGAACATTTACAGCTAACCAGTGCTATTACTTACGCAGATAGCAAGAAACTTAATGGGCTATAGCTTGAAGAGAATGAACGGCCGGTTCCCTGAACAGCTCGCATTGCTAGCACACAGGAGAGTGCACACCACTGGGTGTGCCTTGCTTTTTTAATCTATTCTATCTTAAACTATCTGGCACACATAAACAGCACAACACTGTAACAGCACCTTCATTTAGCTGCAGGCAGACACCCTTCAGTTAGTGGTAAGCACCACCTCTTGTCCTTCCCAGAAGTAAAAATCTTAGTAATAGCAAAGGCCATTCCTAGATTTCTGCTTATTTTTATGCTCTCTCTGTATGTATTCCTTTCTTTTACTGAAATCAGAAAGGATCTTTCCTATGGAGAATCAAAACCCTCTCCACATTTAAAAGATGAGTAGACGTGGTGCTGACAGACATTGTTTAGTGGTGGTCTTGGCAGTGTTAGATTGATGGTTGGAGTCGGCGATCTTAAAGGTCCCTTCCAACCTAAATGATTCTATGGTTCTGTTATCCTACAATTTTTTGTAACAATTTTTGTTACTACTGTTGTCACTACTGCTAAGCAAAGATGCCTCACCAGTCAGCCATACTTTATACCCTTGGGCTGAAGAGGTCTTGAGTGGCTGGTGGTCTCACTGATACAAACTAGTGGTTTGAGGATGCTGGCTGATTAAGTGCTGGAAACACCACTTCCCTTTGAAGCATTAAAGGAAGAAAAATTAAATCTAAAGACCAAAGTATTCACTGAGTAGCATCTCCTATCAATATGTGCCTTGACACCTGTCTAACTTAGACCCAGAAAAACTGCTGTCTCCAAAATTCCTTGGATCCCTAAGGTCTGCAGCTAAAGAATTGCCCCTAAAATTGCAAATAGCCAGTAAGGTTCATCAATCATTCTTGACAGCATTCTCAGCGACTTTTTGGGCATCCGCTGAAGATACCTAGCAGGAAAACCTGTAGAGTGTAGGCACTGAGACATGCTCTGCTTGACAAGAAGTGTGAGGCAAACACAGACACTATGACTTGATCAGTGCTAATTTGAACCATGTATTCTGGGGTTACCAATAGGTCCATTTGTTCTGGAGAGGTACTTAGTTACTGAATTAAATTTTCCTATCAGTTAGATATATATTACAAGCTATCTATGTAATGTAAACCTTACAAAATGGAAACTGAATAACTACATTTTGGCTTACACGAGGACTAATCACTGTCTGTGACTGCTTTAACAGGCTGGCTGTCACAAAATAAAATATATATCACAGCAAAAATTCCTCAGATAAAGATTTGAAGATACAGGGTGTCTTTTCAAAGTATTTGAATGAACTTATTTGCTTCTGATTCTCCTCTCAGGTACACTAATCTGTTGCTCTGTAGCTCAGCTGCTGGTATACTTAAGCAGGAAAGTCCCAGATGCGGCTGTGGTTTCCTTGGCATACCCAGGAGGACAGCAGAGCAGCAGGATAAATTCCCTCCTCTGTTCTACCCCTTCTCCATCCAGACTGCTGGTGGAGTTGTCCTTAGCTCTTGGCAAAGGTGAGAGAAGCCCTAATGCTTTTTCAGTTCAGTAGCATCATCTGCCAGCTTTGTACCATCCAGGTACAATTTTGTTCAAGGGTCTCCTGTCCTGATAATGCTATTTCTTTTGAAACAGCTTGATCACAAAAGAAAGCATGAAAAAGAAGCCAGGTCTGAGAAATTGACCGCAAAGGGTTTGTTTGATAAACAGTGGGATAAAAGACACCTAAGAAACAAAGCTCTGCACAGGTCTCATGGCCTCTGACTAGTGGCCTGTTTAAGTTCTATCTTGGCATTGTCTTCTTCCATCATGTATTTTAAAATCATTGTTCCAGAAGTTAATAATTTATAGCTCCTAATGCTGAAGGCTTGCAGTGCATCATCTGAGCAGATGAACATTTTAGAGTCAAATGAGGAGGGCAAAGGTATTTTCATTATTAGTTCCTAGTCAATTCCCTACAACTATGGCTAGTAGTAGAACTGATGAATCTGTGGTGGGTTTAATCAATTTAGTACAGTGCAATAGATGGACTCTGTAATCTATACTTCAAAAACTTGGTGAAGGCTGTAATAAAGCCTAAACTGTTTGTTTTACACTGGTTTCAGACTCTTGCTAGCCCTCTGCTGTTCTTTGAGGGCTATTTGGATAGAGGGTCCTCACAGCTCAGCAGCTGTTAAATACAGAAGCAATGGTTGCTCTCCAGATTAAGGAGTCTCCTCTCGCCTTTGGTCAAGGAAGTCCAGGATCTGGTCTGAGAAGCTAGGAGTGAACAGTCTGCAATTGCATGATGACACTGTTATTTTATAGCTTACCACACTCAGAAACACACAGGCTGTATCTTGGATCACCTAATGCATAAGTCACGTTTTCCTACAGTTCTAAAAGTGATGTGTGCCATTAGCATAGGTGCCTCACAGGCTTACATTTGACTGCTGCTTGTCAAAGTGCCAGTCCAGGTACCTCTCCTATAAAATACAGAGGTAGTCTTTGATTTTTATTCTGCTACCACTGGCATCCCAAAAGAACATTTGACATAGCAATTTGAGATAAAGTCTGCAGCACACTGCACATAATATCTGTCTTAAAATCCTCAAGAAAATAGGCATAAATAGCACATCTACATGACGGAGTTTTGTTTACCAGTGATGACAGCGGTGGCAGTAATAATAATAATAACAACAGCAACTACAATGGTTGCTGTGACATAGGCAAGGTTTGAGCCAAGAGAAGGAGACTTTCTGAAAGTTCTGCCCTGGAAAAAAAGGTTTTGAAGTCAGCTCATCTTTTTTTAGCTGAGACTGGCAATATTAGACACAGTATTAGACATTTATTGTAATGATGAATGTCTTGAGACTATGGGTTCAATAACATTTTTTAAATCTTGGCTTCTGCTTCCCTTTGAGATATTAGAGGCTATTAAAGCCACTTGCCAAATTTTATAATCTGTCACAAACAGGTTTCTGGAATTGCATGATACAATACCAACAGTAGTGGATGGATGAAGAGTGTGGTCACTAGTGTTCTGTGTTTTGGACAAGAACTTTTCCATAAAAACCCTGCAGAAAACTCCTTCAAGAAGTATGCCTATATTTAGCTAGTTAGCTCACTCTGCTGGTCCCAAGGCATCCTGTTCTCTATTGGTTGTCTATAAGGGAAACTAGGATATGAACTACCTCAGATCAGAATTTGATCCCCAGGATCCTAAGGAGAAAGAAGAAGAGACAACCTCTAGTCTGGACTGCTTCAGTCTAATCAAAATCATTTTATAACATCTAATACTATATTTGGTAATTTTAGACAAAAGCCACCACATCTAAGGCATGTTCTCACACAAAAGATTGGGACTGTAGTTGTAAAGTTCGTCAAAACATCTTGCAGGGAAGAGGATTCAGATCCTGCAATCACTCAGACTACAGTCCCATCAGGGACTCGCATGAAAGGTCACCTGGTGTGTTCCCAGCCAGCAAAAGACTTCTCCCGGTAAGAAGCACAGCGTTTTCCTCAGCACAGCAGTTGGAAATCCATCCCCTTGTCCCTGCCTCCAGGATCTCCAGTTCACTCGCCCCAAATAGGAAGATCCTTGTGGCATCGCTCAATTCAGTCCTTGTGCCTAAGGACCCATCTTTTCCTGCTCTGTTGTTGCTTGAAGCTGCTCCTTAGCTCCATGGTTGGCTCCAGCCTTCCTTGCTGAGCCGAGATTTTGACTCCAACACAGCCTTCAAATGCGCTGGGGCAGAAGGGTACTTCTGGCCATGATACATTTGGGGACAGGAATGCACTCACGTAGAAAGGGGCAACAGATCATCTTGAGACAGTAGCTTGAGCCAAAGAATGCCAAAATCATTGGCATAACCATCTGGAGTGAAGAGCTCTGCAGCAGCACGCTTAAAACCAGCCATGTGTACACAAATTAGCATTTTGCATGTAGTGAGTCATTGTGTGTGCACCAGTGGGAGGAGTCTTTGGTATCTCAGTCCATGGATATTTGATCCAGAACACAGTCTGCTTGGCATGACCTGAGCATTTCTTTCTGTAAGAAAAAATTAATTGTTGCAGGCGCTCCACAATTCATTCAAAACAGGCCAGTGGGCATGTCTCTGAACTTACGTAAAAACAGAACAAACAGAGAAACATCATTTTGAGAAACATCATATTTTCTAGCTCTTAATCCTCTCTGTATAAGAAAAAAAGAGAATAATAAAAAAAAAAAGTTACCCCAATATTAAATAAATATATCAAGGTACCTAGAAACAATATCTAGAAGCTTACTGCTACAATTAATTACAGTGAAGGATGTAGCCTCTCTTCTGTCTTTTTATTACCACTATGCAGTCTAGTCATCCCTCCACAAAACCCAATATGTCAAAGATTTTGAGGTTCAGTATGACACGGTACCAGAAACTCTTTATCAGGGCATTCTGACTGATAAAAGCAAATGGTGGAGTTCCTGGAGTTCCTTCATCCCTGAAAGGGCTGCTGTGCAATCCTATTTTATGCAGTAGAATCAGGTAGAAATGGAAGCTACAGACAGAGTAGGAATTTAAGGAGCTCAATATTAAGAAAAAGAAGGAAGAAATGGCCATTGAACAGAGCAGGAACACAGAGAAGTGAGCCTTCGGAAGTGCTAGCAGGAAACACACATATCCCTGGCAATTCAATCAAGTGGGAAGGTGCTGGAAATGGAGAGGGAGCAGAGAGCAACAGCATGTCCTGATAACTTAGGAAATTCATGTGCCTTTCTGACTGATTTACTTTTGCCTGGTCATCTTTTCGCATGCAGAACAGAAGATGAAGGATATTTATTGTAAATATGCGCTTACTGTACTGATAAACACTTTTTTTTCTTACCCTTCCAACTAATGGTGGGCTTCACAATCAATATAAGCCAAAGCAATGTGGAATGCTCACTAATGTTGCCGAACATCTACCCCACAAAAAAAGAAAATCTTTGTTTTCACAACACAGCCACGTAGCTGCTAATGCCAGCACAAAAGAGGCGGCAGGAATGTATGGTCTGGGAGTTAAGACTATTGAGAACTTGGACACTGCTTATGGACAGGGCCATTGTACTGTCACTCCAGGAATACTGTGTAAACAGTGAAATGCATGACTGGCTTTTGAGAAGCCATGATTTATCATTTGCCAAATGCTGCTTTGTTCGAATGTAATCTTTCTCCTTGCTCCCCCAAGAAGACATGAAAGTACCGTAAATCATAATAAAAGGAGATGGGTTTTGTTTCTGTATAAATCAATATTGGTTATGTAAATCTCTTCACCAGTAGGACAGGACTTGGAGGAAATTCGCATTTCAGCTTTTGAGACTCTTGCGATTAAGTTGCTCTGCTCTATTCTTTTCACCCCAATGAGTAAGAAGGTACAAGGGTTTGAACAACACATATGTCAAAAAGTCCAAAGCTACCTATAAAAATATTTTATTTAGTGGATAATCTAACAAAAAGCTGATTTTGATGCTCCTGCTGTGTCAATGTTTTTAAATGGATCATATTGTCTGTATGGAGGCATGCAAAAACTAAATTTATCACCATTTAAATGCTGTGGCAAAGAAAATTAATTTGGTTAGATGTTAAAATGGACTATTTCAGGTGCTGTTTAACCTATTTTTACTAGGAGGTTCCAAAAGTATCAGAAACCTTTGACAAACAAGGTTTAGGATGGAGAAGTGAAGAGGTTCACTTCATTCAGCATTTTCATTACTTGCAGACTTTTTATGTGGAAATCATCATCAAAGGCTGCAATGAAAGTTGTCTTATAACTTAGTTAAAATACATAGATGTGTATGTTTGTATGTGTATAGGTACATATACACACATATATGCCTATACATATATATATATATATAAAAAGAGAAATCAATCCAGTGCCCAAATCTGTGGTGATTACTGTAAATTTATTTTCTTAGGCACAGACCAGAAATGAGACAGGAAGACTAAGCATTTGAGTTAGGTCATGTTGCTAAAATGTCTTTGATAAAGATGAAAGTGGCTGATGAAGGCGTCATGTGCCATCTGTTCGTAGCATATAATATAGCTGATATATAAGATGGTGCATTTCCTTAAGCTTTGTCACCTCTGTGTGACAAAATACCTATGGATCACCATTGCTGAAGCAACACCACAGCTAAACAACTTTGGAGATCTGTTTCAGCATTCCTAATTGGGGATAAGCAGACAGAAGACCAATTTCTTGGGCAGCTCTGCTATCAGAAAGCTGTGTAGGAGTGTGCATTCATTCATGAGCTATACTTATGTACTCTCTAACCCTAGACACAGTTTCAAATAGCACCATTTGTGGATAAGCTCTTAAATTGGAGGCTTTTGCTTGGTGTGCAGACCTTGGAGGTCTGGCTTAAGGTGCAGGCTGTGTGCCACACTTAAAAATTTGAAAAACTGTTTTCCTTGGATCTTAGTATATCAAGGCAGTGTGATACTTACACCTGGATTTGGAGATGGTTATAGGCTGTGGCAGAAAGCATCTGTTAAGCCATGCTTTTAGGCAGAGATTTCTGTCCTTTCTCATTTGTAGCCTCAGGGGAAACAACTGCTAGCAACTGTTCTCAGTACTGTGTGAACTTCCAGTGCAAATAAAAGTTGGGGGAAAAGAAAACTTCTGAAACTGCATCTTAGACTTCAGTTTTCCACTAAAAAAACCAAACCAACCAATATGAACTCGGAAATATTTTAACCAGATCTAGAAACTGACCATTTTTTCTGTCTTCTTGGTTTTTTCGAAAAAAGTTATTTAAAGCTGTTGTGTTGTTTTCACCCCAGCCACTACATCATTGTGAAAGATAGCTCACAACAACAAGAAACTCTTGCTACATCGAAACAAACCGGCTGTTTCCTTCTTTTCTTCTCTATTAAGGCTTTTAAAAAATTGTTTTTGGCAGCAGAAATAATGCTGTCGCTGAAAGGAAAATAAGTCTTGTAATAAAAACAACTCCTCACTCATTCCACCTATAAAATTTTTCATTCTTACAATGAATTCTTCTCAGGGAGCTAATTAGAAATAGAAAGTTCTTTAACTGATGAGCATCTGACCACTAGGGCATTTTCAATTTCTCACAGCATCCCAGATGACACTGTTACAGAAAGGCATAACTGAAAAGAAAGAGAGACTAATTGGAACAATTAATTGAAACAACATACAGTTAATTTCAATTATAAGAATCCTGACTGCTCCCTTGTCCCTTGTCGTATGGCCTGCTGCACTAGGGTGATGTTCCCACAGACTCCTGAGCAAACGCTGTGTGAGGATCCCATCTGCTGCTGATTATCCCTGTATTTACTATTTGTATTATCATAATACACATCAGCTCTACTCCCGCACATGGTTCCCACTGTAAGGTGCTCAATTAAGGTGCTCTATAAAAGCACAACAGGAAGAGTCGTGACTGTAGACACAAGCATGGCTTTGCATGCTTGAATTACTCATTCAGTCAGCAGAAAAAGTTAAGCTGCTCACTTGAATGCTTTGGTTTTTAAATGCCCATAATGCAAATTTCCTCAAGAAATTACAAAGAACACTTCTAAGCAAGAAGTCTGTTTCCAGCTAAATATCCAGCTCTGATACTTACCAGACTCTGGGTAAAAGCTCCAAAACTTGGCTTTTACAGGCAAAATTTTCATGCTTCAATTTGGAGACTCACAAACATTGAGCTACCAAATCTTACCACCTGTTCATCGTAAAGCAGGATGTCACTTGCTGTTATTTTTGCAAGAAGCAACTGCACATCACTGTTTGTGGCACCCTGCAAAAGTTGGCTGGGTGGCTACTCACACCCTGTAGGCTGATCTCAAAGTGATTGTGCACCCTTGCTCCACCAGCATGGACTAGCCATGGTGATTAATAAAGTTATGATCCTGTAAAACGCATGGCAAGGCTTCCACTCATTTCTGTGAGGCAAGGATTTTGTGCTGCATCTTTTGGTCAATGCAGCAGCTTTTGCACAGGGTGCACAGATGCCATATCGACCTGCAGAAATCAGTTAAGTTCTAGCTCGAAATAGCTTATGACTCTTGCGTCTACCTTCAGCCAGTTTTGGACTCAAGACTTCAGCCGTGCTACAGCTACTTCTGGGAGAAACTGTCATTTTTTTATACTAGCATTCATTTCCTATGCTACGACTCCTAAGTCTGCTACAGGGATCTTATATAAACAGCCTATTCAGCAAGTCTGTGCTGAGTTTGGGACATGACTAATTATAATTTTATATGGTTGAGTGAATCAGGACTGTACTGTTCAAGAAAGGGCTGTCTGGAGAGCTGCATTTATTCATAACATCCACCAATATTTGACCTTGCTTTCTCATGCATTGACCTCCCTCCAACAAATGAGAGAAACTGTTCTTATTCCCCTCAAATTAATTTTTCCTTCTGTATGGTTCCCCATACCCTTCTCATGCAGACTTTTACAGTTCCCTATGTCTAATCCTTTGCAGGAAATATAGTCCGAAGCTGAGTTTCACACTGACGTAATCTCATCTGCTGGTAGTGGAGTAAGCAAACTTCCTGACTATCGACTGTGTTAACAGCTCCTGGGCCTTTGAGTCACTGTGAAGACATGAACTGTGGAAGAGAAAAATGGAAAGCCTGAGTAATGATACTGTCTTAAATGTACGTCAAATCCTTAATCTTTTATTTTGCAAACCACAGATCACCATCTATTGAAAAAGTAGCATTTCTTTGTAAATGCATTCTATGCAGATGGACTTCACATTGAGATAATCCTAGTCCCGTACTGATTATCTGAGTGAACAAAAGCTACCCTAATGCCTTAGTACCTGCATCAGGAGGATGATCTGAACTTCGTACAACTAAGTGTGTTAAACCTGTTTCTGTTTCACTCCCCCTCCTCAACACGGGGAGGGAGAAATAAGTAAGACGGAAGACCTCCTGCGTTGAGATAAAGGCAGCTTAATAAGAAAAGCAAAAGCTGCACATGAAAGCAAAGCAAGAATAATAAGCCACTCGCTACTTCCCATCAGCAGGCAGATGTTCAGCCATTTCCTGAGAAGTGGCATCTCAGCACCTGTAACGATGGCTTGGGAAGACAAATGCCATAACGAGGAATGTTCCCACATCTATCTCTTTTCCTTCAGCTTGTATTGCTAAGCACAATGTCCTATGGAATGGAATGTCCCTTGGTCAGTTTGGGCCAGCTGTCTCAGCCAGGTCCTGTCTCAACCCCCAGCCTACTGGCCTTGGGGGTGTAGGGGTGGTTTGGAGAGAAAGCCTTGACACTGTGCAAGCACTGCTCAGCAATAGCCAAAACACTGGAGTGTTATCATTGGTGTGTTATCAGCCCTGCCTGGCCACAAATGTAAAACACAGTGTGATCTGGGCTGCTGGGAGCATCCCAGCCAGACCCAGTACAACAGTAGACCTAGTTATCAACTACTGAAGTGACAATACACACGAATAACACTGCTAGATCAATAGAAATTACACGATTGCCATGAGAATGCATCCTAGATCCAACAGGACAACAGAGAAGTCTCTCACTTGATGACAAATGGGATCCTGGGAAGTTTCTTTGTGGCTTTTGATGGGAACCTGAACCAGGAGGGTACACACTTTTCCCTCCTCTGAAACACATAGTTTTTTGGAGATTGTCATCACTTTGCATCTAGCAGAGGAGTCACAGCAGCCCTGGGCTCTGTGAGAGCAGGCAGAAGATTCTTCACTAGCACAGTGCACAGCAAGAAAACAACAAACTTTTCAGGCAAAGGGACAACCTATGTTGCAGCAAACTCTGAAAAATTCTGCCTGTCAGAACTTGGAAAAACTAAAAATCACAGAGAACTGAAATATGGAACACAGGAGATGGAAGCATTTCAGAGTTTAATTGAGCTAAGCTATCAAATAACAGACTACATGCTGCCAAGCAGGTAGCACATTGCATCTTCAAACGCAAAGGAGTACCTATTCCCTTATTTCGATCACTACTCTTCCACATTTTTTTCCTAGTCTACTAAATTTCTGTGGTTAGAGAAACTAACTGGAATGTCCGGTACAACTGGCCTATGGATGAACTTTGCTAAAATACCCACAGGTTCTGAGCCATTAAAAACCAGTAGGAAATTGACTGCAGCAAAGGAAACACAAGAGAATTGTGAACTTAAAAATCTAAATGAGAAAATATTTTATATTCTTATGCTCATGAGTGCTTACAAATGTTGGGGAGACAGTCAGTGTGCTCTTGACCTCTTGGCTCCTCTGTTCAATACAGCCTAACGCTTAGGAGCTAGGTGGGAGATTTCACGTCTTGATGAAAAGTCTCACAGTGGCATTACATATAACCAAAATAGGCCCCACACATTTGTCAGGATGTGTTTCTACTCATATCTAGACATTAAACAACAGTACTCAAGATAGGTTGGTTTACATTTAACTTATTTTTCTCCTATGAATGTGTTTCAGTCAGCATGTCTTTGCTATTCAGAAGAGATAAAAGAAAATTGAAAACTTCAAATTGTTCATGCAAGTAGCAAGATAAGGATAATAAAATTTCATTTATTGGCATAAATGAATCAATCACTCGTGGAAGGAGTTTGCTCTGTGATGTACTCCTGTTACACAATTGGTTAGATGCAGACAACAGGAGCTGTCTTTTAAAACTAAAATATTGATTACAACTGCTAATGATGACTGGAATCAATAATCTGATCTGGAATGCCAAGCCATATGGTCTTATATTTCCAAGGCAACACTGGCTTTTAACATTGCTCAGATCTTTATATTTACAATATTAGATCCTAGGTACTAATTCAGAAATAAGGATTTTTCTGTGAGGACTTTAGGTAACCTAAAATTTCAGGTATGTATTACTTTAATTATAAATAGCCCTTTTCTACCAAGCTGTCACATCTGTATGACCTGGATCAGAAATATGTAAAATTTAAAAATGCTACAGAAACTAGCATATTTTCATATTTCATACTAAGCTTTCATGACTTCCAATAGTCTTAACCAAAATTGAACATTCTTTGTTAGTGGAGAAAATATCATTGTTTCAGCCCTTAATCCTATTTTATTTGGTTTGTAGGCTGTATGAACAAGAAACAGAACCTGTGCTTCTGGTTGCAACACAAAATATTTACTGATGATTTATTGATCCAGATGTAATGATAAAAAGTCACCTAAGTGAGCAGCAAAACTGGACTCTGTGCAGAACTGGGCATTGAGTTTTGCTTTATAAAAGATACTTATGTCAGAGCATAGCACATGGAAAATGCTGGAAGCCTGGCTCACTGTCAGGTAGATGTTGCCTGGATTTAATGCATGTCAGCCTAACATCTGGCTTTTCACTTATTCAATATCTTAGTTATCATGGTCAGCTACTAATCCTGTTCCTCCTCCACCGATGCAGGTGTAGGCATGAGTCCTCCATCTCTCCGTGGCCCTTCTGCAGTGCACTGGCAACGTAAAGGACCTGGATAATGTAAAAGCTCTAAATGTAATTTGACAAGACTTAACTGCATCTTTTTCCACCTTTGCTATGCTGCAGTGGTATAAGGTAACATTCTTGTCAGTGAGGGCTGGTTACTACGCAACTTCTATGCTTGTGGGTAAGACATAAATACTAAGACCTGAAAAAAGTTGCCCACAGAGACAAGCCAATATCCAGAACACAAGGCTAATCATGCTTTTTTTGTTGAAACATATTACAAATACGAACACTATTAGATCAAGAGTCACTGCAGGAACTCAAATCTATGTGGAAAAAGAACAGTACAAAACCTGATGGAGAATCTGGGGCATTGTGCTGGCAGTGCCATGCATAAAATTTCATTATTTTTTTGAGTTTCTATGCAGACCTATGACCCACTTCTGTTCCCACTGAAATCCATGGCAGATTTAATAGGTGCTCTATTTTTTCATTTTAATAGGCACTCTATTTATAGAAAAATGTGTAACTTAAAACGATGTGAATTCTAGTCTTGCTTCACCTTCTACTCCTCAAGGGATACTTCTTACTGAAGAAATAAATGCTATTACACAGTAGTAACTGTGAAAGTAACCTTACATTGTGCCTAAAATGCCTGTCATAAAATGTTTAGCAGATTATCCTACATTGGAGAACAGACTTTTTTCCTAGCTACTAAGATACAATAATCACAGTTCGTCACTAAGGCTGTGCCTGGTTTTGACAGACCATCCCTCAAAACAAAATCAAATTATTTTATACTTCCTCATCTTTGACTTCCACCAATCAGTATTCATCGAAGTTTAAGGCTATCAGAAAAGGCACTGATGAGGCACGAAGGCTGGAAAATGTGGAGCTGCCTCCCATTAGTCAATCTTCCACCTTCTTCTGCAACATCGTATGTTAGAAGCTGATTCTTTGATACACTCCACTTCTTTCTTTTTTTTAAGGTGATCTGAGAAAAAAAAAACTATTCCGGCTAACACATCTGGGAAATATCAAGGTCGTTTCCATTCAAAAGATTTCACTCTCTGATACCATGTTACTCGAGGTTCAGTTTCTATGATGGGCCTAATACAGCTTTCAGGACTTCAGCACAGGAAAAATAACACGAGACAAAAAAACCCTGTGTCTGTTTCATAAAATTAAGTGTATATATATATATTTATAAAAGTAACACATAGATATTGTCAAGATAAATTGTGGCGGTACTTCAGCGTAGATTTCAGTTGCTCCTATTTGTTGCAAGCCAGTGCCTGGGTCCAGTGTGAGCCAGGCTGGGACTCAGGAGCAGTGCCCACAGCACCTGAGCTATGATGTGCCTCAAAACTCACACTTGCATTGGGAAGCTATAGGGATGAGCAGGCAAGCACGCTGGCAGGCACAGTGCCACCCCTTTCAGAGCAACCTGGACTTAATCATCAGCCTGCTGATTAAGCAGCCAGAGAGCTGCAAGTGAGTAAAACTGTCCTGCAGGTCAGGTGTGCCTGCAAGCCCTACACTTGAGAAGGCTGGCATAGCAGTACCTCAAGTATGTGTTAACCTGCTTTTAAGTAAAAGCCTCTAGCTTCTTTTTCATGGCCTTTAAAACTATTTGAATGACCCAGTCCACAAGTAAATTAGAAGCTCGCTTAAAAGAACTCCAGAGCACATTACTCCCTTTTCTTAACCTCAGTGTTACAATGGATGCTTACCCAGTCCCGGGACCCAGGTAAGCTATTAGAGTATGCACATAAATAAGCTACGACAAGCAGATATGAGCTCCCGTTGCCTGCACACCAAGCTAATGGGCCTCCAGCCAGCTTCAAACTGAAAACGCTTGTGACCTTGTTAGGGTGACACTGCACCCGAGCTAATAAGCCGTGCTCAGAGGCAGAGTGATCTGGGCTGGGCTTCAAAAACATGCTTTTGAACTGGGGCTGGCCCGCGTCCAGGCATCTGAATGCACACACAGAGGGAATTTGAGCGTGAGTGCAACCAACCATGTAGACATATTCACAGTATCATCAGCCTGAAGGCTGTATCTTCTCTCCAGAAGATCTGAGTATCTGCACAGCCTCTATTCTAGATTTCAACATATACGCGCTGTATTTCATTCAGACTTCCCTTCTGAGCCAACAAAAACCTTTTGCATTATACAAGCTATCCAGTCACCTTCTGGCATTTTTTATTCCTAATAAATCCTAGGATTAATTTGGCTGTCCCTTGTTGCAGGGACCACCCATTTCCATATGGTTTGAGAAATGTTCCTGTAATTACCTTGGGTTTGCAAGGCATATGAGACACCATTATGTGTCTTCCAGCTTTGTAACTGCCATGTCTCACAAAACTGAAGTTTGGCCGTGTTTCTTGTTCAAGATACCTATGCACTACGCAAGTCCTGTTTAGTGAAGCTTGTCTTTTCAAGACATCAGTAAACCTATAAATATTTTGACCATATAACATAGTTAACAAGTGTTTTAGTTCACATTACTTCAACCACAGTTCATCATAAATAAAGGCTAATATATTTTCTAACTTGGCCATTATTGCTTTTACCCAGTTCTTACCTGGTACTTCAGCTGGGATGATGTAGTTATTTACCACACCACCATTGACTTGAAAGCAAGTATTTTTGTTACTTGCATTGTTTTACATACACAATTGGAACTTCACTCTTTCACTCTCTTTTTCTCCCCTCTCTAAGACTTGTCAACCTGGATGCTCTAATGCTCCAATGCTCTGAAAACATGTAAGGTGATGCAAGCAGAAAGCAAAGTAAGTGTAGAAAAACAAATGGAAAAGCAAGACCATCCTCCGTCTATATATAAGAATAACAGACTACATAAATTGCAGAGCAGAAAATCACAGCTGTTATTAGGTGCTAGAGAGAACGTATAGCTGGAAAGAGAAATCTAAAAATCAGCACAGGAAGGGGAGGGAGAATTAGGCCCACTATTGACTAAGTCAGTTAGAAATTGAAATGTGGTATTTCAAGTGGGGTACAGGCACACCATGTATGTTAGGCAGCTATCCTGACAACTTAGGTGTGTCTGGCAAATATCTGCATGCTAGATGAATGTTGAATTTTCCTTTGAGAAGTGAGTGTGTACAACTTACACATGTAATATCTCAAAAAGAAATTCAAAGCCTTTTCTCACTAAGTTATAAAATAATTTTGTGCCTTTACCATGTAACATCTACCTAACGTTAAGAGAGGTCAGCTTTAATACACAATGCTAGGACCTATTTATTTTCATATATAGTTGCTCATGAGCAGTTGCTTCTTTCTTTTTTGAAAGTCAACAAAGGCAAGTGTAGGGTCCTGCACCTGGGGTAGAATAACCCCATGCAGCAGTACAGGTTGGGGGCTGACCTGCTGGAAAGCAGCTTTGTGGAAAGGGACCTGGGAGTGCTGGTGGACAACACGATGACCATGAGCCAGCAATGTGCCCTTGTGGCCAAGAAGGCAAATGGCATCCTGGGGTGCATCAAGAGGAGTGTGGCAAGCAGGTGGAGGGAGGTCATCCTCCCCTCTACTCTGCCCTGGTGAGGCCGCATCTGGAGTACTGTGTCCAGTGCTGGGCTCACCAGTTTAAGAAGGACAGGGAACTGCTGGAGAGGGTACAGCAATGGGCTACAAAGATGATTAGGGGGATGGAGCATCTTTCTTATGAGGAAAGGCTGAGGGAGTTTGGTCTTTTTGCTCTGGAGAAAACTGAGGGGGGATCTCATCAATGCTCATAAATACTTCAAGGGAGGGTGCCAGGAGGAGGGGACCAGTCTTTTTTCAGTGGTGCCCAGTGATAGGACAAGAGGTAACGGGCACAAACTTGAATATAGGAAGTTCCATGAGGAGGGACTTCTTTCCTTTGAGGGTGGCAGAGCACTGGAACAGGCTGCCCAGAGAGGTGGTGGAGCCTCCAACTCGAGACATTGCAAACCCACCTGGGCGCCATCCTGTGCAACCTGCTGTAAGTGGACCTGCTCTGGCAGGGGGGCTGGACCAGAGATCTCCAGAGGTCCCTTCCAACCCCTAACATTCTATGATTCTATGAAATTTCCTATACATACATTACATATCTTGCAGCTTTCTCAGTATTCATAATAGTTTATTTAAAATTGAATTAGGAAGTGTGATTCATAAGCTGGACATTGTGAACGCAAGATTCTATTAAAAGCTACCAGTATTGATATGTCATTAAACAGCTGGAAAAGCTCTACTGGCACAAAAAGAAATGTATTTAAGCATATCAACCAACACAATGAAATTAGAAACTTTCAAATTATTTAATTAAGCAACTGAAGTTAATGGCCAAATGCAGTTTGCCTGCAGTAAAGGAAACAGCTCTGTTACCCAAAATCCAATAGCAAAAAAGAAACAATCAATAGTTTGCCCCTCTGGGAATAGAAGCAAGTACCAGCTGCCACACTGTATATATAACTGAGATCTGTCTCAAGGACCAGTATTCAGAGTTTTATTAGAATGAGCAAAGAGTGTTTTTAAACTGCCTACATGACTCAGGAACGTGCGTGCTTGTAGTGAGAGTTAAACAAGCAACCTAAACTTGATCCTCTAAACTCCCCCTGGATATCTTTACCCTAACTCACTTAAATACGCCCATAGGAGATGTCTTCAACAGAAACAGTGAAATCTGAGAACAATGAAGAGCTCACTGTATAAATGGAGGGATTCCCACCACCTCCAAGGAGGGCAAGAGCTGGGCCTAAATGTACACATAAGCCACCTTTATCGTTCTTGCAAGATTTGCATAGTTTTTCTGCAATTGGTGGTAAGAAATTCATGCTAATGTAACTTTGGTTACACTGGTGCAGCATACTGCATTAGCAACAAATAGTTTGTGGCCGTGTTTTTAATACGCAGTACAGCTAATCTGGTCCATATGGGAATGCACACCAGCTCATTATAGGGCTTTAGCTGTATCACTCAGAGAGAAAGGATCTTAACTGCTGCTTCCCAAACTCCTTGCTCTGTCACAGAGGTCCTACCATGACATTGGGAAGGTTGTTTAATCTCTTGTGCCTCAGGATCCCTCAGCCTGTAAAGCTGAGGTAGCAGAACACCCCACCTTGCATCACTGCCCTGATGGGAAATACATGAGAGACCGTGAGCTACTCAGCTTGTGATATAGGCCATGGCTGATCACTGCAGTTGCACCATTTTATCCTTAATCTAGGCCACTGCAAGTAAATTAAGGCTCTTCTGTGCCTTCAGTGTTTCAAGAAACAAGAGTGGGCAACTATTCCTTAATTAACAAGCTGTTCTCAACGTTGTATGCCTTTCAAGCTTTTTAGCATTTGAATAATGCTGAACATAACAACAAAAAAATCAAAATAAGACAAAGCTTGGCTAAGCAGTACAGGTGTGACATTAATTCAACTGAAACACCGCTCCAGTTAGAAACAGCAATCTAAATAACACTGAAACACAAATTCCTTTAAAAGCTGTCACAGATCACTGTTTCTATACTACAAAAATGCATTCAGCTATCCTACTGTGCTGAATGTTAATATGCAGGTCTTTTTTTTAAACTCAAATTAGATTACAGTGTTAGTAGGTTATAATGGGGCTATTGTTCTCCTACCATGTACCTTCCTGCGCAATTCTGCTGTTGATAACAATTCAAATCAGGTAATTTAGATGGAAGGAGAATGCTATACCTTTATGTCAAGCCATCTAACAAATATGAGTGTAAATAAATGATACACTTTAAAAGAGCAAGCGCTCAGATAAGTATTTCTTACATTAGCACTGAAGACAACAGTCTCAGGCATATTCTGTTGAGGCAAACTCTATAAAAAACCTACCCAGTCTGGCCTTTCAAATCAGAAGTGTGAGGCTCATCGCTTGGAAAACAGGGGAGATATTTCTGCAGAAGTAAATTCAGCCATGAATTACCACAGTGACCCTGCCCACACACAGTTTGGGATGCTCACGTTTCAGCGACAGAAATCTTGCCTTCCTACATGAACTTGCTGGAGCTACTACCTGGAAAAGGCGGGACAGAGAAGGGAGATGTTGGTGTACTGTGCCAGCTCTCTGCTCTGTCACCTGGTGCAGCGGGGAATTGCGGTGCAGGACTGCATCTGCTACCACATGGATCAACCACCTGAAAATAATCACCTAGAGCTTGCAGAGGTTGCTAGTACAGGTGTTGCTGTCATTTGATTTCGTTACTGCTCTGTAATCCACGAGTGCAAAAGTACCAACTCGTGGAAAACTCTGCCTCGGGAACAGATGCAAGGCACGGGCCTGGGAGGGGTCCGGCTCCTTCCCCAGCAGCAGGGTCATGGCTGGAGCAGGGCAAGCGTGGAGACCGGCCTCGAAAGGGAGGGAGGTGCTGGCTGCCATCCCGCGCTCTGCCTTCTGCCCTCTGGCTAGCAGAGGGTAGATTTCATCACCTGCCTGTGCCGCCGTGACTTCTACGTGCAAGGAGCCTAGTCGGCAGTGTGTACACTGTGCATTTTATCCACAGGACTCACATCCTTTGACTTCTGTCCGGTGTGACCTTTTTTGCTCATTCACATTTGGATCAATTCATAAGGTAACTTTGTGCACAATCCTAGGACTGTCTGCCTCACAGAACAGCTGTAACTGAAACTTTCACCTCTGCCAAGTGTCCTTGAAAATTTCTTCATACATTAGATAAGCATCTGGCTTGTTTAACCAAGAATAAAACTATGTAACTGAAATCTGCAAAGATACACCCACAGCCTCCATTTTTTTGTCCAAATCATGAAACAAATGTAGCATCCTTAGCATACTGTTAACTCCTCCCAGTAAAGCTTAATGCATCTTCAATACTAGGAGGAAAAAGGTAGATTACAAACTGAAGAGTCAACAATGCCTTGCTGTTACAGAAAAAAAGGCTGGAGTCTTCATTGTTGGAGGGCTTTAAAAACGTGCTAGACAAACATCTGTTAAGAGTAACATGGGAATATCCGAGCCTTCCCTAGAAGCAGGAGGTGGATCAGATGACTCTGGAAGGGGCCCTTCTAGCAAAGTTTTTCTGTAGGTCTGCCTTAAACTACTCACCGCCAGCTGCACTTAGCCAGATGCCAACTTACAAGGGCAAATGCTAACATCAGTCTTTGCTCACCCCCAAGTCTGATAAGAGTCTCACTGGAACCCATAAAAAATTAGGTGAAGACTTTTGATTGTATTTACTACTTTCATCAGTATTAACAATTAGTAATAATTAACAATGATGAAAACAGCAACAAAATAATAACAAATAATGAGTTAAATTTCATACTAGTAAGACAATTCTCTGCCCCTTCACATCATTGTACTTTAACTTTCTAAAGAGCATCTACACTGTAGCTTTACAAAGATTTCATTTTTGAAGCTTCCTTTTTGCTTGGGATGATCCATCTCTAGATTATACAACACATAGAGAGTGTTACATACTTCCCCTACACAGGCAGACACTCAAGTTACGTGCCAACATATGTTCGCAACACCAACAGAATGTTTCAATTCATGGATATTATAAATGCTTTTTGTTAAAGTAATGGACTGAAATATTAGTAAACTCATAAAAAATAAGAGTGAAACTAATTAGCAAAGTGTCCATATAAGTACTTCCCCAGCTGCTAACAAAAACCAAACAATATAATATCTTTGGCCAGAATTGAAGCCTGGGAAGAAAGTCTGTTGCTTCACTTATACCCATACTAAAAGCAGAATCACAGCAGCTAGCTATACCCAGGCAGCTGCCAGGCATGCTTTTGGCAAGATGCTGCTCTGAGAATTGTTACTGCTTACAGTTAAACACAGGTGGAAAGTTAAAACCAGACCCATTTACTGAACCAGAAGCCTGCAGTTAGACACACAAAACTCCTTAACTTTCAGAGTGAGCAGCAAGATGCCTCTACTTAAGGTTAAAACATGGAATCTGGACCCTGAAG
Organism: Chionis minor; assembly: GCA_013398295.1. Classification (NCBI taxonomy): domain Eukaryota; kingdom Metazoa; phylum Chordata; class Aves; order Charadriiformes; family Chionidae; genus Chionis; species Chionis minor. The sequence continues at coordinate 215,544 of VZSF01000753.1, read as the reverse complement.
TTAAGCACAGAGGTATAAAAATACTGACTCTGTTGAAGAATTCGGATTCAAATTCATCTAATGGGAAAAAGCACACCAGAAACCACATAGTAGATACTTCTACTGACATTCCCTTAAAAAGGTTGAAACTCAGATCTAGGCAAAGCTTAGGTAGGAGCTCAGTTAGAGGTCAATTAGCTGGCACAGGAGAAATTCACCACTCTTCTCGTCACTGCCCAGGGCAGGGCCTTGGTCCCTGAAACAGAGACAAGCCTCAGAATGTCTGGGAAGATCTGGGTGCTTATACTGAAGCCCATTTCTTTTTTAGCCCCGAGGCTTTCTGCTGCAGAGGGACAGCTCCTGGGGATCACTCATCCAGAACCACCTTCTGAGACAATAACTGCATTCAGAAGTGGAAACAAGTAAAAGAGCACTAGGGACTCCATGGCGCAGTGAGGCAGCAAGAAGTGGGTAAACAACCAGGACAGCTTAACGTGGCAACTGCCTTCCTGCTGAACCAGTCCTGTGGCTGTCCCTCAGGCTCATCTCACAAGTTCTTTCACAGAACTGTCGCGAAGCTTCAATTATTGATATCTGTGGAGCACAGCATGTCAGTATGTACCAAAGAACTCTCTCCCATCAAAAATAAATAAGAAAAAGAGTAGATCCCACAGCTACTAAGAGGCTGCTGACAAAGGGCTGAATCTTGCTCTGACCTTAACCCTGCAGATGGGCCTTCCAGCTCCAGCTGTACAGCAGCATGCAGTACCAAAGCTGGTCACGTTCCCATTTTGTAGTTAAACAGTCACGTTCCCAGGCTGCAGTTTTTCACTGGGACTGAATATTTAGACCCTTACAGCATCTCTGAGCTAACTTCCAGGTTAAAATCAAGAAGTCTCACTGTTTGTCAGTCATTCAGAGCATGCAACAACCACAAAGAACAAGGGCAAACTATCAAGTACCAGTCTCTTGGTGATGCCCATGGACAGCATGGAGACCAGTGCATGCCATGCGAGACCTTGGGAACTCACACACTTTGAAACCTGCATTTCCTGGCTTTTCCCTGTCAAAGGAATGACTACTTAGCAAAAACACCGAATATAAAATAGGGGTGGTTGTTCTTGGTTATTTGCACTAATGAGGAGGACCTAGAAAAGCTGTTATACTTTTCTAATTCCTAACCTGAGAAGACAAAGGATACAGGAATTTTCCCACAGCAGGGTCTGTGTGTGTGTGTTTTTCCGTGGAATGTTTTAACACCACAGGGGCTTCTGCCGTTTCCTAGCCAAATGCAAGTAGGCCATAACCCTGGTTTTTTTGGTTTTTTTTTACTGAATAACCCAAGTAAAGCCTAGATAAACCCCATAGCTGTATACACCTGCTGGAATTAGTCAGAAAAAGATGGTGTCACTAACATAGCAACAAGCAGAGTGACACACATAGGAAGAGGAAACAGGATAGGGTCATAATGGACTTTTTTTGCATGCTGGCTTCAACTACTGTCTATAGCTGAAGTATCAGAACAAGGCATAGCTTTTACTTCATCTCTTCCTTAACTGAAGGGGGTCCTTTGGCAACTTGCCACCAGCACCAGTGACACTTATATGTAAGATAAGCAGTGCACTTGAATGCGACAATAAAGATGATAACCTACTCACAAAGGGCTGAGTAAACAGCAGTCAGAGACAGGACATGCTGGGAAAACCAGAGCAGAAAACACACTTAATGGTAAATGCAATGAGATTGACCCTCATCTCACTGAAGCCACTGGGACTCATAATCCTGGCAGAAAGACAAATTTGACAAATTTTGGTATGATATCCCATTGGAAGAATGTATCTGGCAGCTGTAGAAGGATGTGGGATTATATGAAGAAGATGCAGAGAAACAGACTGACTTTTGTGAGCTCTTGAAATGACTGGCAGTTGGAGAAGCTCATCTATGTCCCCTAATCTGTCCAGCTCCACTTTACAGGTCTGCCCACGGCCTCAGTAGCCCATCTGCAGTGACGCTGCACTGCCCTCTTGTTCACCGCCCAATTGCTTTCATTCTAAGAAACACTTTCTTAATGACTTGAGATTTTCCTGTTTCAGCTTCAGGCCATTGCACCTTGTCTTTCCTTCTTCTGAGAATGTGGGTAATTCCCTTCTTTCATTTATACTATTATCTCTGCAATTATTTATAGTCTGTAACTGTAAATCTCAAGAGTCCTCCCATTTAATACAGTTCTTTCAGTGTCTTCTGCAGTATGTCTTACTGTCCTATCATCTATTACTGCCTTTGTATCTTCTCTATTTTTAAAATATTTTTTACATTATGGGGACTCGATGGCATTCACCATTCCAAATGTAGTAAAATCACAGCTATATGAACCACTCTCGTTATTTTAATACTATCACCTGGGAAAAGATGGATGTGTTTTATGTGACAGTGAAAGACAGACTCAAAAGGCACAGGCAACCTCATTTTCAAAAGGCAAATCACACATCCTAAACTTGAAAGTGTGGCAGCAAAGGTCTGAGTGATCTCAGCATGTCCAAAATATTGCAGTTTTCTTCAAACATGCACTAAGAAACATAAGAACAAGCAATCCTTGTGAAATTAGTAAGTAACAATGAGAACATCAGTCTGAAAGCAGGATCTCATAATAGAAACTATTATCAAAACCTTTACACCAGATGACAGTGATTCTCTTTTACATAAATCAATACACATTTAACTATAAATAATGGAGCGATGGAGCATATTCCCATTATTCCAAACGGCCAAAAGCTACAATAATAATAAGTATTAGGAAAGGTGTGGATAGAGTGTATTGTACAAAATTGTTGGTGTATTTTAAAATTTTCCTAAATTTTCATTTTAAAAAAAATCTGACAATCTGTTAACTGCTGTTCTGAAGATTCAACCATCTGGACACTTGAGGATGTATTGCAGTCCATAGTCTGTCTCTGTTTCCACAGTATTTACCACTAAATTACTTGAGCACTTGCCAATCATTAATAAGTGTTCTCCCTGGAAATTCCTTCTGACACAGGGAAACACTTTTATTTCCATTTTACTGGGCAAAGCAGCACAAAAAAACTGAGCTGCACAAGAACATTGGAAAATATTTCAACAAAGCCAAGCCATAAATTGAACCTAGATCTCCTGAGCTGCTGCTCAGTATCTTCACATCAACATTCTTAAGAAAAAACAGACAAGGTGGCTGCAGTTGAAAAGCCTAGGGAATCACTCATTAAATGCAAATAAGATTTATCTTCTTGTATCAGGAGATGCTATGATGTATTGAAATGACTAATGCTAACGACAGAGATCAGGGCAAAACGGATCTCCAAGGAATAACAGAGACATGATAGGATAGCAAGCATGATGAAAACACAGCTTTGAAAGGGTAGTTGCCTGTATTTTAAAGCATTCCATTAAAATGAAATAATGGTTATGACAGTATAGTAGTTTTGCATATTAATGATATGATAGACTTAGGAAAAAAAAGAGATCAAAATCAGTCTGGAAAAGGAGGGCTCTAATGGGATAGAGTTGGAATCTGCCATGGGCCACCAGATACGGCAACAGACAGGCACAGCTCTACAGTATTACCAGGGAGAAGGACGTGTCAGGACAGAGTATTATTAGAGAAGACTTGAACTTCCCATACACAGAGAACAAACACCACAGACAGCTGTCGGTTCTGGCTACTTCCAGACATGAGCGTGGCATTATCTTCACCAAGAAGCCAATGAACCCATACTGCAGTGGTTTAAATTTTGTTTTCCATTAAGTTTTCCACATCAGATCTAGTAAGATCTAGAAAGATCATGGTCCAACTCACTTTAAACGATACATGGACTTAAGTTCTCTATTGTGAAAGATCAAATTTGAAAAAAAAAAAAAATAATAGCAGAGACCTAGAGCGTTTAAGAGTTTGGAATTCCTTCAAATGCTCATCAAATGTCTTAATAAAGAAAAAGGAAAGTGTATTGCATATATATTGCATATGACACTAAGATTAAAGATCCTCTAAATATAACTAACTAAATTAATAATTGATACACTTTCGAACAGAAACAATGACTACACAGTCAAAGGTAGGATGGTCATAGGAAAAAGGATATGGAACTAGAATTATCAAAATGAAATAGAGGTGAAATTCCAAAGATCTTGCAGTGGAGTAGACAGTCTTTATCCTAGGACACATGCAACAGGAGAATAGAACGAATGTTGTTTGTATTTAAGGAAGAAAAGGGGTAAGTTTCTGAAACTGCTCTGCCACTCAGACCTCTAGCTTGACTTCAATAATGTACAAAGTTTTAGGACAAATATGGAAGAGAAGACACCATAAACTTCAATGTGCTTGGAAAATGGGAGAAAACACAATGGGGATTTACCAGAATTAAGACTATGCCCAGCTAAGTTGGGTCCTTCTTTCCATAAGTCATCTGCATTTCTTGACAAAGTATCTACAGCACGTCCACATGGGACTCGGCATAGCATGACTGTCTAGCACAGGGAACTATTAGTTAAGCAGCAATTGCTGGCAATTTGTACAAGAGTTGACAGATGCATAACAGATACCTTAACGGGAACACGAAGAGTTATGTTGAAAAGAAAACTATGGTAAAGCAGGTTACTGAGAGTTCTTCTGTGATCAGCCATGGGATCGGTCTTATTTAATACCTTCACTAACAGCCTAGCCACAGAAATTAGGAAGGGACTAACAAAATTCAGGACATGAAGTTGGACAGCACACTTAATAGAGAACTGACATATTGAACTAAATAATAGAAATTGCCTAAATGTGAATGGCCATGCAGAAGCGCACATCTCTCCCCTTTGATTATAGAGGCAATCTTGGACCTGAGGTTAAATATTTCAGGTAGGTGGATACTTACAACAGAGACCACAACACCATCTGATGCATCTGGAAAAAGGGCACACAGGGTGTCACTCAAGGTATTTGTAGGAAGGAAAGTATTAATGTCAGCTTAATGTCAGCATAGCAGGCTGGTATGAGACCTCCTGTGGAGCTTTTTGAACACTGGAGCACCACCTACCTTTCTGTTCAGTCAAGCCCAGGAAAGGTGGATTCAAGCTGGGAGAGGGGCTGATGATCGTAAGCACAATGGTTAGAAGGATGGTCTATCACCAGTGAAGTGCCCAAAAGAGTTTGGCTAGTTTAGTTTGGAAAAAAAATGGGGGCTGAGACAGGACAGGGAAGAATATCAGGCACAGTTACTCAAAGTGAACATCAGTCTCAGAAGAAACAGAAATAAAATGAACAAAAATAAATTCTGTGTGGAAATTACACGGTAAACAAGACATCAGGGTACTCGTGATAAGGCTTACAGTAGATGCCATTGCAAAAAGAAAAAAATAAAACAATCAAGAAACCCTCCACAAACAACCAACCCTCTGAAGGGTTGCAACATGGTGCATAATTAATTTACGGTTTACTTATGACTTAGCTTTCTACAGCACGAGACTAGACTAGACTAAGCCTTCCCTTCCAGTCTTCTGTTCATTATTACAAAAAGATACTTTTCCTTTTGAAAACAGCTTTAACAAGGAAATAATTGACCTTGCAAGAAAAAAACCCATATTTATATCTTTCCTATCCAGGTATGTCCTAAGTTAGCCCAGGCCTAAGAAAGCTGATTTTCGATCAGCAGTATGAAAGTTAGAGTCTATGTAAGTCTATGTATTGCTATAGACAGACACATTTATATTATACTCTTGAAATAGATACAGAAACTGTATTTCATAGCGTCATTTCATTTCACAGAAGCAATTTCCTTGTAAACAAAATCTAACAATATTTCAGGACACAGAACAATATTATCTCGTATATAAATGCAAAGACATCAGTACTGACCGTTTTCAATGTTAATTTAAAATTTAAAGGAAGTGCTGTTATACTGCATTTCCTCAGTTTGTAAATCTGTCTACCACTTCTTGTAGAACATCACCTGCACCAGACAAGGGCTTGACCACTCGTCTGCCAAAAAAAAAAGACTGTGAAACTCAAATATATGGGGAAGAGAAAGGGCTAGTTAATGAAAATGGCAAGAGTTTACAACACCGTTAGGGATGAAAAATGAAATCAGCATTTAAAATATGAGTAGGCAACGCAGAGTGTGACTACAGATCATTTTTGCAGCAACTATAGGACATGGAAAAAACAACGCACTGTTACTGCAAACAGCCAATGAGCCCAGAGCAGCTCTCTCACCACGTCCTTAATTTATTCTTTTCTTGACTATCAAGTGCCACAGCCTCTCTGCCCAGAGCAGGGAGAAGTCTCCCAGGATGGTTGTCGGATGTTTACCCTTCTACAAAGGCACACTCTTCTGCCACATTTGTTACCTTTCTTGCAAATCAAGAATATATTCATAAAATTACATATTCAGGCTAATACACCGTATTTTGTTTCCATATTATCCTTCAAATCTGAACACTCCCAAAATGTTCCAGATCATCTGCTCACATGTTCATGTGAAAGGAAAGTAACTCTTATTTTCACACATCTGCAGTGACACCCTCATCACTTCAATATCTGATTAAAAACTTCTCTATGAGCATGCAAGGTCATTATGGCCCACTCTAACATTTCTTTTTGTTCCCCATCCTACTTCCCATGGTCTACATGCAAAACACCACAATCTGAAGTTTTAATCTGTTTAATGAATCATATTCCTTATTTTTAACACACTCTACCATTTTTCATCTGTTGCAAAGAAGAACACTAATATACAGGTTTTGGAACACAAATGTCAGCTTTCCCAATATGCATGTGAAAGCTTCAAATTCCTCTTCTTCCACTGGAAAACTTTACAAACATGTACTTCTAGAGGAATTTTAATAAATGTTTGTATTAACAGATATAAGGCTTACATGAAAAACTCATCAGAATATACTCCACCCTATGTATACTGAAAATAAATCTTATGGTATCAGCCACATCAATTTATATTTGGATTATTACTAAGCATCTAGAACTGATGTCACACAATGGCATGATACTCTATAGAGTATGTTATTTCTAAAGATAAGCATAAAAAAGTGGAAGCAGTCACACAGCTGCAAAATGGGGAATGCTGTATTTTGAAGCCACATTCTGTCACACATCTGACAGAAATGGAACTACTTTTTCCACCACAACTGAAGTTTCATCATGTATTACTGAAAGAAAACATAGTGGACATTTCGGTACCAATTCATGACTTAAAACTCTCTCATTTGCAAGTTTATGCACTGCATACACAGCACAGTACCACCAATGAAACATGGATTTGGGTTTTGAAAACAAATTAAATATTTCCAGGTTCAGATTCTAGCATGACTTTAACTATTGTGATGTCTTCCAACACTGCAACACTGGATAAAATGTGTTCATGCTCGTATCACACATACTGGATCCTGGGGGATGGGGGAAAACCCATTAGTAATTGACTATGCAAAGAAAAGACAAAGACTAATTTCTAGCACAGAGAGGAAATCCTGTCCTCACAGAAACCAGCAGCAAATTCCAATTCATGTTAGCAGATCAAGAATTGTATCCAGTGTTTCTTCTATTGTGAAGAATATATCCAAAAGAGACAAGTATTTTCTAACCTTCTTCAGAGAGGAACTATCCACGTTTCTTGTACCAATAATGGTTTAAAAAAAAAAAACATAAAAATTTGTATTAAAATCACCAGTGAGACATCAGTTCTCTCTGCCTCATTTTTACAGCTCAGATGATGATGATGGGAAGGGTAACGGGGACTTTTTTGTGAGTCTTAATTTACTGTTTGTAAGGTGTCCTGAGAACAACATAGGAAAGGTGCTTTATTAGCACAAAGTTTTTTGTTTGGTTGGATTTTCTCCTTTTTTTCCCCCTAACGCTGCAGCCAAAACATAGAACATGGGTGCGAACAGCACTTGAAACAACAGCATAAACCTTCACCTTCACATAGTTTGCAAAGAAGCCCTAAAAAAACCCAAAAAAGCTAATTTGTCCAATAGATATAGCCACACAGTCACATGGATCAGAAGGATTCATGCACATACGTATTTGCATTATTCCCAAAGGATGCATTCGGTGTCTCTCATGCTCTGTTCAACTCCTCTGAAGTCAGTAATACAGATCCTGGCTCTGCACTTCCAAAATAAAGCCATGAATATACCTCCTTTGATTACTGCAGTTCAGGTATGCAATGATCTTATGAGCAGTTAGTATCTTTGATGGCAGCACACAACGAAGAAAATATTTTTGCAAGTGATACTAAGGCAGGATGCTATCCCATGGTATCTAGCTGCTGCTTTTTCTACCCATGAGGCTTTCCTTTTCTTTATTAGATTAGGTTGCACACTGTAGACATCCTCACTTCATGTCCTTCACCAGAGGAGCTGAAGGCAAAAGTCCCATTGATTTAAGACCTGAGGGTGAATTAGTAATCCCAGTGCTTCAGGAACTCATTTAGAAATGGAAGCTATTGGGTCTCTAAGGCAAAAAGAGAAAGAAACACAAAACACACTCAATTCACATTACATGTACTCCAGAAGGTCCTTTCTGTGCTTTATTTTCTACTCCTGTAAGTTAACTTTACACTCTGTAACCAACAGGGTAAATTAATTATCTCGAAAAAGCCAAACCTATTGTAAGTCCAAATGCATTATCAGGTGAATTGATGTTGGAAAATCTCTGGGGCAACAATATCCACCACAATTCCCAAAAGAAAAGGTACTATGATGCCATTTCTTGTTACTTGGATCTTTTTTTAAGGCAAAAGTAACGCCTAATTGGTCCACTTAGCTTTTTGGCAATCTTTTGCAGCTCTTTTCAAGGGAACACCACTAGATCTTCAAGAATATTCACCAGCTATGGGTCACAAAACAGGATGGAGACTTGGAGACTTCTCTAAAAACCATTAGCAGTAATAGAACTATTACGCATAATATTTGATATATTACGCATAATATTTGATATCATATACCACTCGACATTTTGCAGTTCTTTGTGCACACACAGATTGTTCTGAATATCCCCATGAAGATGGCATGTCCTATGATCACAAATGAGCAATTAGCAACAAACCTTCCTATCTGGTGAAACTCTACTGAATCCAAGTGTTTGCTCAGTACAATAGAAGACGTCTCTGTTAGAAACATGGTTTAAGAATGCTTATCTCTGATGTCTCAGCCAGGCTGGTTAGTTAGAAACTACTTCTGCGTAATGCCCAAGTGGTTTTGGAAACATTAGCCCTGTACTCTGCACATCACACGTATTTATAATGCATATGTAGTAACATTACTAGAAATACATATTAATGCAAATAACAACAGAAGATGGACCTAGACCAGTTCTGAAAGCAGCACAGGAGTGGAGCAACCTTTGAGACTGCTCTGGACTACAGGAACTTGCTTAACTGAGGTGGCAATGCCAGCTTTCCCTTCACACTCCCTCTCCCCGCTCCCCGAGGATGCCACCTCCTGTCTGCAGTCTCCTGACTTCCCAACAGCCGAAGACGTTCAACTCAAACAACCATAGCACAACCTAAAGGAGACTTTGGTCTGAGACAAAGAAATGTTAATGTGTTTCCCAGACTGATGACTCACAAAAGGACTCACAAAAGCCAGCTCACATTCCCTACAAAACTCAGTACCCTTCCTAAACCTTAGACCCTCCTGGATGCTTTGCTCCTCACTAGCTAATAGTAGGACTGCTATTGTCCTAAATGTGCATATTTGCAACAGAAAACCACAATTTTATGCCAGTTCTCCTGTATAGATATCTATTCCAGCTTGTATGCTCGTGTGTATGAACAAAGTGACACTAAAATTTACTGCACACACTGCAGCTTCCCCCAGACACCTTCCCGTTTCCACATGCGTCAAGCCTTTGCAAGATTTTGGCAAAGGCACAAAGCTTCAGTGCAGATGGCTCCCAGCTCCCTTGGATCTCACAGATGTCCTTGTAGGGGCTGGTAGGATACTTGCCCTTTTCCTAAAGAGAGTTCCTGTAAAGACGGTGTTAAGGAAGGAAAAGGCCTTTTCTGACCGAGATCCTTTTCTGGAGATTCCACCAGAGCCTGCAGATGATCAGACTCATGCACTTACTCACTTACACATTTTAACTTAGTTGAAACGCCAAAAATTACTTTGCAGCAAGTTCTGTTTTGGGAGTCCAAAGCCTCAGGTGCGCAAAGCGCTAGGTACATCCAAGATAGGCAGTTACTTCCCCATCTCAAAGCCAGGTGCAGGTGCTCATGGAACAGTGATAATACAAGGGACAAAGACTACTTTTTCTCCCTCCGGTAAATCTGTATCTTCCATAGACAAACAAGGAAGACCATCAACTACCAGCATACGCTAAGTTACGTCCAGCCCTGTATTTCTGCATGACTGGAGTCTTCTTGTGTATTGCTGCACTCAGCGTATGGCTTATAAAACATTTCTGTAATGATAACAGGACGTTTGTGGAAACGCTGTTCAGCTCAAAGCACAGCAGACCGTGCACCAGTGAGCACCCAACGGAAGGCAGTGTGTCATGCCGAAGACCTGCAAAGGGAACGATGTTTTCAGCACACCACTTACACTAAGCCACTTTCCTGAGGACCCCAGTCAAACCCCCTTGTACACAACAGATTTTTCTTGCTTGAAGTAGCATATGCTTGCGAGAACAACGCTGTAGCGTCTAACGCCACATACCAGGCAGACTGGGAAAGCAGAGTCTGTCTCCCGCTGCCCCTGAGGCAGAGGAGCTGTCAGGAGGCAAACACTAGGAACTGGTCTCTTCACATTTACACACATATCAGAAATAGAATTCCCGGATGTATTTCAGTTACATGAAACAAAATCTTGACTTCTTTAGGTAATCTCCGATACATCAACTATTTGCCCATTTGGGTGACATTACATGAACTGCAAGAGATAATCCACTCTGAAGTTATTCATGCGGTGGTATGATTTGTCTTCAGTGGAGCCATGACACAACTGGATGAGACTCAAGAAGGGCTTCACCCTGCAAATAACAGGTAAAGAAATAGGTTACGACATTTGGGAAATATGGAGTCTCGAAGATACTTGCTTCATTGGAGGAATCACCTGAATTACTAAAAAAAGACTTAAAACATTAGGCCAATAATTCAAGGCACTGTTTCCCCAGAAAGAAACTGCAACCAGCGTTTTAATCATATTTAGAAGGAGCAGCTCGCTGATGTTTATGTCTCTGCTAAAATTTTAACGATACGGCACATAATATTAAGCATAAAATAGCAAGTCTATGAAAATAAATTAAGAAAACCAGAGGATCACTGAACCTCAATTGCAAATTCTAAGAGTGCCATGAACAAAACCCAATTTGCATTTTACCAAACCTTCTTTTCTTTCTTTATTTCACCGAGACGTAATTGTATGTTCAAAATGCTGCAAAGGAGGAATAAAACTACCAATTGTCCTCCCTAAAATAAAAGGTTAAGCTTGTAATTATATGACTTTGGCATATCATTTTGTGCAATTACTAATTAACTACTATCCCTGATCGGAGAATGCAGAAGTGGGGATTTTCTTCCTCAAGAGCTGCGCCTGCTTCGTTGTAAGTCAAGTTGTTCTGCTGCCGAGGGAGGAAAAAACACGCGAGCGAGTGCCCGTGGGGCGGCGGGCGGTGTCTGCNCCACTTCCCTCCGGCAGACGGCGGGGGGCGGGGTGGGGGGGGGGGGGGGGGGGGGGGGGGGCCGGTTTGCCAAATGGAAGAAACGCTTATTTGGAGAAAACCATCCCGCAAGGCGGATTTCGGCCCGCCTCGCTGTGCCGCCCAGGACCGGGGGTCCCGCAACGCCCCCTCCCCGCGGCGGGGCGCGGCATCGGCGTTTTGGGGAAGCAGGAGAAACAAAGCCGCC